>BPLR01005826.1:0-252439 GCA_021605095.1 Caerostris extrusa | reverse complement strand
AATAATAATTATAGAAATAATTGTAAAATTATTAATCTTAAATTATTATTTAAGATAATAACGAATATTTTTGTAATAAATTAAAATAAAAATGAAATATAAAGTATCACACTGTAGTATATTCAGTTTGGAAATGCATATCCAAATCATGGGATAAATCTCCTATTCAACTCTAATAGTAAAAGAAGCAAAATGGATTATTTTAATTACTTTTTAAAAATATCAAAAAATTATACATAGCACAAATTATATCATAATTAAAAATTCAAGGGTAGAAGATATACAAGTACACATTATAGTACACAAATAATTTATCTTTAATCAAAATAATAAATAAAACTTGAGCAGTAATATTTCTTCTTCTTTTTTTTTTTTTTTTTAATTAGTATTCTGCTTCAGCCAAACAAATAATAATGTAAAACTATTTAATATATGTAACTTCTTTTCAAGCTTTATGTTTTTTAAAAATCTTGTCTTATTTTTCAACAGCCATAAAGTTCTATTTATATAGCTTATTAAATAACTACACCAAGTTAGGAAGTGAGGAGCAACTATATTATAATTTTGGGGTTTGTGAGACATAAATATTTTCAAAATTATTCATATAATTTTTTTTTTTTTGAAAAAACAATTACATTGATTAAATATCCTACTTTTCCTTATTTCCTGGCATGCTATAATGAGAATCTATTGTAATTACAAGATGCATGATTTATGTTTAAAAAATAATGTGGGCCGTCTGTCTCAAATGAACTTTTAGTAAAAACAAAAATTGTATAAAATATTGAAGTAGTAATTTGTATTTTCATGTAAATTTCTAATTCAACAGAATCATTAAATAGTATTTTGAAGTTGAATATAATTCAATACAAATCTTTCCTTAAAAAAAGATTTTTTTATTAGTAACACATTACATCTAAACCTTAACATATTTAATTTTCAAAATTAAAGAATAATTTTGAAAATACTTCCCATTAAAAATATAAAGCTCTTTTTCAGTTTAATTAAATGAAAATTTGTCATTTGAAATGAGTTTTGTAAAATGTAAGAAAATTATAAGTAATTTCTGATTAAATTGCATTTCATAAATGCTTACTTTCCAAAACAATCAAATTGGCAATAGGGCGAGATTTACTTGAGACTTATTCCTAGAAAGGAATTAAAAACAAAAACCTAGTATCACTAAAAGGAGGAAAATTTTCTGTAAAATGCCATGAGAATCTTTTAAAAATAGCAGATTTAAAAAATTAGAATTTCTTTCCTTTTTTTTTTTGTTTTTATAAATTTAACCTCATAAATAAGGGGTTAAATTTATAAACATTGCAAATCCCATCCTGCATTACAATTTAGGTGACTTAGAAATTGGCCTTTCCCATTCTATAAAAGTTATTTACCAAATATGTATAAGTGCAAATTTTTATTTATATACCAGCTAATGGATCTCTATTTAAGCCTAGTTTGTTGATTATGTATTTGGGGATATCAGTTGAAACACCTTGCTGTACCTTTGGCATGACCTTCTGCAACTTCCAACAATCGATAAAATTCTTCAGGATCAAATTCTAAAAATGTACATAAACTTTTAATAATGCAAAGATCAACAAAATTAAAAACTAAATATTATATAATAATGGCAGCTCACTTATAAAAATATACATACATATTTTAACTGAAAGATATAAACTTTGTAGTTCACAATATGTTAATTCTTAACTATATGTATTAACTGTCAAAACATAATTATTTAATTTTTATGTTTTTGCTGCCAATCATAATTGATATAAAAACATGGTAATCCTTGTGCAAATGATATTCTTTTCTGCACAGATTCCACTTCTTTGAAAGTAATATACCTTCTACAATTTATTTCTCTTTTTAAAATATTTCTTGATTTTTCCCTTTTTGCAAATTGCTTTTACAGTGTTCATTTTATCAAAATTTCTATTGTCCTTTTCAAATTCTGTGTATTATTTTTGTGTAAAATAATTACTTTATTCATTATTTGATGAATAAAATATACAGTTAGCATAGAATTAGCTAAAAAAATAAACTAGATTTTAGAAGTCATCAATTTCATTAATCACCATCTAAGCCATTTATAAGCCCATTAAAACTCATAACATTGTTATTTACATAAAAAATTTAAAGAGAAATTTGAAATTTTCTTTAACATGATTCAATTTCATGCATTTTGTAAAAGCAAAAGCAAATCTATAAATTTTTCTAGGAATTAATTAATATGTGATGCAGAAAATTTAAAAGTAATATAGTAAGACTTTTAAAAATAAAATTAAAAACTAAAATAGATGTAAATTTCATAGTTTTAGTTACATTTTATCTACAAACATTAACATATGTATTGTCGCATTATTGAAATCCCGTAGTTTAAAAGAAATTATCCAAATTGATAAATGAAACACATTTTTAATTTCAAATAAATTAAGATCTTAAATTTTAAAATCACTTAAAGGAAAGTATTTTGAAGTATCAACCTTTATACATTGATTTGTTTTTTAAAAGAATAACTAAACTTACTAAACATTCCAAAGGCGAGCAGGTCGTGATATTATGATGAGCAATTTCTTTATTAAGCTTTTCAGATATTCAACAGCTTCTGGTGACTTTTTCTATGCACCAATAGAATATATTAAGACAATCATAAATTTTCAAACATTTGAAATACCATTTTTTAAAGAAATGAGGAAGAAGAATTTTTCAATCAACAAATACAGAAAAATATGTTGTGTATATATACAGCATATGATTATATGTATACATGATTTCTAGTCACAATTAAAATATCTTTTAATTATATTATTAGCTATTTGCTACATTAATATGTTATTTACAACTAAATGGATGACAGTACATATGATATAAATATTTGGCAAAATGTACTTCTTATCAAATGTAAGATCACCCTACAGCTTTTTTTTTTTTTTTTCTTTTTTTTTTCCTTTACAAATTTGAAATGAAACTTTTTAATTATTTACCTCAGAATTTCATCATCATCAAATATTTCTTAATATATATATATGTGTGTGTGTGTGTGTGTGTCTTGTACGCGTGTGCGTGTGTGTATATATATATATTATAAAAAGGAAAGGTTGTTTTCAAACAAAATTGCTTATAGTATATCTTAATTCCTAAATTTCTTAATATTTTACATTTGGAGCATATCACCATAAGTAGATTAAAGCAAATGATAGCATTTTACTGTTGATTTGTTTTCTAATTATTGATTTATTGTTCTAACTATTAAATTGTTTTTGACAAAACATTCTGTGCCAAGTTTTTGGTTTTTTTTAGCATATATTACATTCTTGATGAATATATTCTTTTTAATATTGATTGATTTATGTTTAATAACTGTTTCCTGATAGATGAATTAAAACAAGAATAATTAATTTAATATTTCAAAGGAAAAAAATTTAATTTTTAGAATCTCATTAAGAATGAGACCCAATGTTGTTTTTCTTCCTAAATAGTGGTGAAGGATTAATGTTTTCTCCCTGCAAACTGTTAGTTAAAATCTGGGAAAATACAATTGCATTTAAATATTACATTGTGCCCATAATGTTAATCAGATACTGAAATATTCTTAGATCAAATGGAACATGTTTGTTTTAACTAACAAGAGCCATCAAAAGATATAGTAAACATTTCATTTCTGCAAGAAAGCTAAGTGTCATATATTCTTTTAGAATTATGAAATTGCTCAATTGTCACTGAATTTATAAGTAAAATTGGGGAACTTATTTTTGTGTCTTTTTTTCTCAGAATTTCCAAAACACGAACACGATTGTTAAAAAATATTTTACATTGTCCAAACAAGTATAAGAATACAGAGTTAATTGTAAAATCAGTACACATCCTATTAAACTGAATTTTGTAGATATCTGTGATTTCTAAATTCTATGCAATTACAGAATTAAACTAATATTTTTAAAAGCATTAGATTATTTTCAAATTCTGGGAACTTTGACCTGGGCTTTTTTCCCACTAGAATAACTGATAATATGCAGCAGATTTTTTAAAGTAAAAACAGATATTGAAAAGAGGTTGAAGTAATCAAGCAGCAGGAAATCCATCACTAAACTAAAAAACTAAAATGACTGTTTTAATACTAATTTTAAAAAACAGCAAAGAGACATTTGTTTTCATTTTGTATTTTTTTGCTTAAATATATAAAGTACCTATTCAGCATACAAAATGCTTATTTGTAGATAACTGGTACATTAACATTGTGCATATGAGGAAACAAACTAACCTAAATTTATATTGAATGTTAGGGAAAAATTCCAGCATCTAATCCATAAGGGCATTACTAAAATACACATAACTTTCATTGGGGATAATTAATTAAAGACAGTAAATATACATTCATTTACTGTCTTTCAAGCACTTGCAATTCAGTTTCTGTTGATATTTTAATTGCAAAACCTAATAACATTCATCATCTAATAGCAATAATTTTTGTATTAAAAAAAGAAAGAAAGTTTTAAATAGTAAAAATGTTCAAACACTCAATGATCATCAGAATAATATATTAATATATTTATTACTGTATTTACCTCGGATAAAAGCTTCTCCAAATTTTCAGACATCTCATAGAAATAATGTGATGTTATGCTATGGCTTTGAGACAGAGCAAGACAATCATCAGCCATTTGAACAATCTGGTGGTGAATGAATCTAGCAACTGCGCCCAGAGAATCATTGTGATCGTACTGCTTGTTTTCATTCAAGAACTGACGTAATTTTTCTTCCATCTGCTGTGTTGCCTGGATTTAGAACAATGGAGTATTAAATATTGAATGTTTAGATATACGGTTAATAAAAATTACCAAATCTTATCTTCTGTCTTAATGGTACATTTAATTGAATATAATAATTATGTATTACAATGTATTAATTATAACTTCATTTAAATTATTATTTAACTAATTTACATCTAATGAAATACATATTATACAATTAGAAAATCTGGAAATTGATAATTTTTAGTAAGAATTAAAATTACATTTTTTTCAATTCAAACACTAAAAAGAACTATTTCTCTATTTAAAATACAAAATAATACATAATTTACTAATAAAAAAATTAAAAAAAGAAAAAATAATCATTATTACAACAAAACGCATGGCTATCCCTAATTAACTAATTAAATGAATGAATTTCTTTAAATGCTACAATTGCATTAGATCAAACAACTACAATGCTTCTCTGAAAACATTTCACATGAATGAAATTTTTTGTTAATTCAATATTTTTTTAAAAATTAGAAGTTAACATTAAATATATATTCAAGTATTTATCGTACAGAAAAACGTAAAAAGAAATTTCAATTAATTATACAACAATAATTTTAAATGTTAAAATATACCTTTGGAAATCTTTCTTTGTATACATTATTCATTGCAACAACTTCACTATCAACACCAGGAGAACGCAATGGGCTACAGAAATTTGAAATATTAAATTAAGATATATACATACTACACAAAAATTTACAATCCTAAATTATTATTTTTTAATATACCCGAAAATTAGAAATGATATTATGCTTAAAATTATGAAATGTTATTTGACAACTTTTTGGAGGTGCTTAAAATTGATTTCAACACAAAAAATGTATGCATTAAGAATCAAATGAGAAATCTTTTATAATTTCCAAGATAATCAGAAAGAAAAAAAAAAAAAGATAAATTCCAATTAATAATACAGCAACAAAATAATATTACAAAATTCACAAAGAGCGTAAATGGCTTTTGGTATTTATGATGTTCTACTTCATTAATATGAAATCGGTAATAAAAATATAACCATCTTTCTGTTTAAAATAATAAAATAAGCATTT
Organism: Caerostris extrusa; assembly: GCA_021605095.1. NCBI lineage: Eukaryota > Metazoa > Arthropoda > Arachnida > Araneae > Araneidae > Caerostris > Caerostris extrusa. Next base: position 246,579 of record BPLR01005826.1, on the reverse strand, counting down.
ATTTATACATAAAAATAAAGAAAACAATACTAAAACCAGATATTTAATCAAAATCATTAAATTTATAAAATTAGCAACACTTAACTGTAAATATGACAATAATAACAAAAAATATAATAAGATAATGTAGATACATGAAATTTTTTAGACATTTTGATAAAAGAAACATTCATATTGTACTTCATTTTAAAAATTTACAGATAAAGCATCACTAAACATTGAAAGACAACACATTCGATTAACAAAAAATAAACGAGCAACAATAACACTGAACTAAAATACTGTGTTCTGCATTAATTTCTAGTGTGGAGCACAATATTTACTTAAAAAAAAATACCTGGATCTAATAAAGATATATTTTCAACAATGATGTAACACAAACAAAAGCAGGTAGAATAATTTGACTAATAGTAACATCAAATATGGAATGTCGCTTAAGTGGGATTACACAAAAGCTCTATTGTGGTGAAACCATACTTACTTACAGGACCACTGAACCAGTTCATACATTACCTTAATCACACAATATGATCCAAAATAATAAAAAGACAAAAAAAAATTATTTCACATTCATTAAAATTGCTTACAGCGAAAAATAGAAATTAAAAGTAATTTTAATTTGATTGCCCTTCAATATAAGAATACATATTTATTGGAATTTTAAGAATAAATTATTAATAGACTATTTTGTGTATTTAATTTTTGTCATTTAGTTAAATTACAATGTTTTAATTGAAATGATATCAGCACTTATAAATTTAAATATTTAAATTCAAAAGTTCATTAAGTAATTCCAAAAATTTTTGGTTTTAACAATAGAAAAATGTTGCCATGTTACATTGCCAGAATTTTTTTAAGTGCCTGCATTCTAAATGGAAATTCTTTGTTAAAGTTACCTGCATTATATGTTGTATTTAAATACCAAAACAACTTGTAAAATAACCTTAATGAATCCCTTTTATATTCAAATCATGGTTTACATAGAGGGAGGCAACATAACCCTTTTCTTTGGTTGAATTAATCTCCTGCTTATATACTTTTTTAAATGATTAGACAGGAGGAAGTAGATGATATATGACACTTGAGGGGGAAAAAATTGTTACATACATTACATGAAAAAAAGTTTTACATAGACTTTTCACAGAAATTTTTTCACAATAACGAAGTCAGTGACTGAAGAATTTTAGAAGCTGTAAAAAATTAGAAAAGGTAGTTCATAGTATTAAACTAGCACATAAATGATTCTGTATAACTGTTTTCTTCAAATCCCACTGTACAAGCTAAGTTCTATAAATATTTACTTCTATATTAAAATCCTACTGAAATGAATTGTCTGCTTCTTTTTATAAAAATGTAAAAACATCTTAGTTTAATATTTTATTATATTTTAAAACAAACTTTCTATTTATAATCAGCATGTAAAACAAATTTAAAATGTTCATATTTATGAACATACATTTCAAATGTAAGTATTTAGTCAATTAGGCATATTTATTATTAAGTCACCCAGCTTACACATTTTATTTAGACCTTAGAGGTAACATATATAAATTGACAATATTGACGACGTAAAATTATTTTCAAACTATCATTTTTAATTATTATTAATCCTTTTATCTGATAAAAGCATGAGAAAGTCATTGATCTTAATATAAATAGTTACATTGCTTTATTTTGATTCATAGACTAATCTGTAATGCAGTAATAATCTTAGTCAAAATATCATAACGTTTTCAATTTAATTTTGATAAGAGATGATAATTAAAGTGCAAAACTTCTACATGTTTGTAAATTTAAATAAGAGACTGTTTATATATATTTTTTTAAAATATTATTTTCATATGAAATACAAGCTTAATTCATGTTTGCTAATCAAATAAAATTATCTTCTCTAGTTTTAAATACATCCAATCCCTTATAATTTTTTTAAAGTAAACAATGTAAAAAAACATCTTTTTTCCAATTTTCCTGCTAAGTTTAAATATAAATGTATAAAAATCCTCAAACACTGTTTGAATCATTCATTTTGAAAAACTATATAAATTTTTTCCAAAAATTAATAACAAATAAAATAATTTAATTATAATGATTTTTTTTTTTATTTATATAATTAAAAAAATTCAATTAGTTTCATTTGTAAGTGGGGGATTTTTTTCTAGATGCTGAAAATACTTAACATTACTTCACAAAAATGAAACAATGTAATTCCGCAATTAACAATAAATTACATTAATAATAGCATTTGGCAATAAAAATTATGTATAATATATAAAATAGACATATAAAATTTTTTTTTTTAATTTATATGTATATATAAAGAGAAAATATACATATAAAATATACAGAAATTTCCTTATTAATTCCGAAATATTTCTGAAGGTTTTGTAATTCAAATCTGTAGTCACCTCAATGACATTTAAATTTTTAAAAATAATTAACCTTTCAAACAATTGATAATAAATTTTGAGATTATATTTGTAGACAACAGTCTTTCATAAATTTCTTTTAGTCAAAAATCCTAAGTAATTAAATAATCTCACGACTAAAAATGTACAAGAAAAACCCTGTTATATTTTTAAAGTATATTTAAAAAAATTTATAACCATGAAGTGTTTTTTGTAGTTAATTTTATATTTGTCTTTTCTCCTTTTTAAAAATAACAAGGACAGGAAAATAATAAATAATAAAGCATAGTAAGATTTTTTTTTTTTGTCACTCTATGGTCTATGGTCACACTTTGGACTAATTAGACAGGGACCTACAATTTAACATGGATTCCAAACCGCTAACAAACATCCATGTCACTGCCAGAATTCGAACCTGAAGTCGTGGTACCAACGGCCAGAGCATTAGCCAATTGGCCTTCAGGTCGCAACATAGTAAGGAGACAAATATATTTTAAAAATTATATAAAAAAATTTTAATCATTATGATATTGTACGATTTATTTTTAACAGTAAAATATGAAAATGATATTTTTTAAGCAAAACTAATTGAAAAATCAATGTTATTAGTGTAAATTATACATTACATATTTTTTTTTTAGAAAATATTACAACACTCATACAATAAAGTTCTATCAAAATCAAATTAAAAATTCTACCAATCACAGCAGATATCACACAAGTAAACATTTTTTTATTTAAAAAGCAAAAGACTAAACATGCAAGCTGTTAGTAAAAGCAAGTGGAAGAAGTTTTAGACTAGAAGAACTAAAGCTATTAAACAGCATACAACGTCTGCCGCTCATTTTAATTCCACAAAAGGATTATTAATTCTATGTTTAATGTTAATGTTTATTCTATGTTTTACTGAATCAATACAACTATTGAACATAAACCATTTTATGCTAAAATAAAAAAAGAAATTGTATTAAAAAACTGATTTATTGATATTTCTTGAGAAATATCAACAGATCAAGCACCATTAAATTTTAAATAAAAAAAAGATATTGAAAAAAATAATTTATAGTTGTGGTATGAAAAATTTTGCATTAAAAAAACTGTTTGTATTATGGAGCATTCCATGTTTAATTTTACACATTATTATATAAAAACATTATATCAAAAATATTTGATTTACATAAGCAACAATTTAGTCTTACTGTAGTTATTATTGCAATGAAATTGAATATACGGAGCAATAAATTGTGAGAACACACAATAAATAAATTATACTTCAATAGAAACATTTTAATTAAATAAATTATATTATTACATTTTTTTAACAATTTGTCCTTTTTAACTAGTAAAGTACGTAAAATTGAATGTTATCTTACCAATTTAAATTGAATTCACTAAAATAGCAAAATAAAATATTTTTTAGAAAGAGAAAGAAGTAGAATTGCCTAAATGATTATTTAAAATATATTATTTAAGAAGGTATTAATTAACATTAAAAAAGAAATTTGTATAAAAATAAAATATATTTATATATAGATCTGAAGCATAAAATGATTAAACAAATTTAAAATCTTATTTTTATCACATGAAGACAGAATTTTAGTTCATTGTTGTTGCAAAAATCTCAGCAATTAAAAAATATCATTTAATTGGGAAGTAATGTGAATTATTTTTGCAATCTTAAAATTTTTTACATATAAAAATTAACAAGTTTTCAAACATCAAAATAAGCGGTGATCACTGCATATCATGGTTTAAAAAAAAAAAAAAACAGATAATATACATATAGCAACAGCAGAGACATTATAACAACACAAAGCTAAAACAACAAAACAATAGCATGCATTTTTATAGCTAATTCAAAGATGCAATTATTTATAAAATTAAAAAAAATCAAAGCCGATTAATTTTTTTAAAAGAAAAAGTCCTTCTAAGCCATTCTTTAAATACTAAAAAGTAAAAGTTTTTTTTTTTTCATAAACATATATTTGTTTTTAAATTCAAGGCATTATTTACAGATTAAGTATTAAACAAAATTCAAATTATGCACTGTACCTGCTCACTACCAAAAATTGTATCGGAAAAGATAAACATAAAAGCAATGTATTTTGTTAATATTTATGAATATGGTATTCATCAAACAAATTATAATATTTCTTCTTTTCAACAAGATCTACTTCCAGTTATTCTGTACCCTTTTGTGTCATAAATTAATAAACATGGTTAAACAAAAATTTAGTCACAAATTTCTCAACATTAATCAAACTTTTATCTCTATTTTTTTTTTTTAAATTCTATTCTATCCATTTTATATTAGGAATAGAATATAGCATCCAAATGAAAACTATTAAATTATTTAATATTCAACTATAAAAATGCTTGAATGGATGACAGGGGACTTTTTCTTTAAAAAATGGTAATAAAGAAAAAGAAATTAGCCCTTACTCTAAAGGTGCAAGACACAACCAGGCCAGGCTAAAACCGTGGAGGAATAAGAAGAAAATAATAAGCATAAATATAGCAGATGATATCTTTAAGATGAATACTAGAAAAACATGTCATGTGCAATTAAAAGTGATTAATACAATTTAAATATAACTAAGCATTATCAAGTTTAACAATAAAAAAATTCCTAAAAAGTAAATGATATACAAATAATAAAACAAGGTATTGAAGTAATTCTGTTGAACTATTATATTAATATTTAAGTGAATAGCCTCTAAAATCATGCTAGGTGATATATCTTTGATTGGCTACTTTTAATATTAAACATTTTACGTTTATTTCTAAAACATGCTGTTTTTCGATAAAAATTTAAAAAAAAAAAAAAAGGTTTATGTTAAAACACATTTTAATTTAAAAATTCAATAAAGAATAATACTTTCATCTTATAAAGGCTAGATTGTATAAACTTTAATTGAAATAATAATACTTTTAAAAGAATAACACCATAGTTATTAGTTATTGTTAGCAAGTCACATTTACTTTAAATTTAACATATCTAACATAAAATTTAAGATTTGAGGTTTAATAAAATAATTAAATAATATTAATAAATTAATATTAAACATTTAATTGAATGAACAGATGTTCAAAGTTAAGTTTTAACTTTTATGAGAAATCATACTTTTTTACAAAATGCAAGAACAATTAATAAAAATTTTCAATATTAATAAATTTTGCAGAAATATCAAATAAAAGCCCAAATTTATTGGATTATGATACTGTTGCATTACTATTTAGTTAATTATATCTGTTAAAAGAATTAAGAGCTGAATGCATGTAAAGAAAATATTTACATTATTACAAAACACAACATTCTGATTATAAAATGAAAATCAAATAATCAGATATTAAAAAAAAAAAAAACATTAAAAATTTACATGCAAGATTTCTAGTGAAAATCAATATAAAAAAAAATTCTGTATAGTAAAAAGGACTTTAAAAATTTTCATGAAATGAGTTATAAAAAAATATAAAAATAAACACTTCATATTTACTGCATTCAAAATTGAGAAACTTGATCATTTTTCTCAAGCAGACATTTGAAATAATTTCTCCTGATAATATTTATTAATACATAAATTAAAGCAAAATAAAATATAGTTTAAGCCAAGCTGTAGCATCTGTGGTAGTAAAATAAATTAAATGCTTAACTTTCAATCCCTTTATTTTTATAATCAGACTTTCATTCAATGCTGAATTAGATTTAAAAGCTAAAAGCAAACTTTTTTTTGAAATTAAAACATATAAATATCTTTCAATCATATTCTTAATAACTTATTTTCTTTTTATTTATTTACAATCAATCATAACTAAATAAACTGATCATTCTTTCTAGAACTGGAATAGCACTTTTTGAAGTGAACTCTTGAATTAAGAACCTTCATTTTTAAAAATAGCTTTTTTTTTTTATTAAATCTGATATTGCTTAAGTTAACACATTCAAAAATTTAAAATCTTAAAATATTTTAAATCGTCGTATTTTTCAATGTTGAATAAAAATCCAATTATTACTGCTAAAAAAATGTAATAAATTAATAAAAAAGAACCTGAAATGTATATAATATATATATATATATATATATAACTTTTAAGCAATAAACTTGTAAAAAAATTTCATTTAAATTATGTATCTACCTTGTTAAACATCACTGCTTAGCAAATATTCAGTACAAATTTTCCAAAATATTTCTAAATTTATCATGACTAATGGATATCTTTTTTAATTTTCTTTTATGTAAAGAAAACTATGTATATCTGTCCTTATGCACAGAAAATTATATAAGCACATGGTATAAAATTATTAGATATTAATGTTTTTACCTCTAACCACACCTTCATCACTGAACCTAAAATCATTTGATACCTTACCATTACAAGAGAAAAGTACAGATGAGAGTGGCAAAATATTTATTAAAGGAAACAAATCTACATTTGTGCCACAATGGAAAAAAAAACTATAAAATCCACTATTTCCAAAGATAGATGCCAATCTATTATTTTAAAAGGCTATGCTTACACATGATTAAGTTTTGAAAGATAATTTTCATTAACTTATACAACATATTAGGTAAACTATGGTGATGTCAAATAATGATTATCTTTTATAAAATTAATTTCCACAGCATACAATATTTATATGGAGATAAGATAGTATTTATACCAATGAAATATAGAATAGAAATGTTACTTGTGATTTCAACCTTATTTAAAGGGATTTTTATATAAAAATTACCAAGAAATTATTATGACATTAAAGAACTATGAAAAATGATTATCATACATCTGTAGAAATATTATTGAAAATAATAAAAACACTTCTTCAGAAAATAATCAGGAACTAGAGTCCTTAATTTTAAACTTCGTATAAAGATAGCATGTAAATAGTAACAAATATTTTAAGAAAAAATAATTTATTAATTCTAAAGAAAAGAAATAACATTAAACACATTTTAATGAATAAAACAAACAAAAATTATTAAACTCTTTTTTCAATGATTATTCTTTTAAAAAAATAATATTTCTATTTTATAATTACAATACTGAAATAAAAAAAAATGAAATGAAAAAAATTTCTGTTCAACAAAAAAGAAGGTTGATATTATTTCAAGTAAATATTAACTATAATAAAATTTAGAAGCTGTTTAAATTTTATTATGATTAGTATTTACTTGAAATAATAACAACTTTCAGTTGAAAAGAAATTTCTAAAAAATGATATTTATCAAAATGTATGAATTATAACACTAAACTTTTTTTGAGGGATTAAGCGTTAAATTATATTTGGAAAATTATTACAGGAAATGCAACTACACTTTTAAAAAATTAAATTAAACGATCAGATATAAATAATGAAACTGAAAACTGTTAAATGACACCTATTTAATCAATAACCTACGAATAATGAAGTTTAAATTTGTTCTGAATCAAATGTATTTCTAAAGAAGATATTTAGAAAACTGGGAATATTCATTATGTTATACTAATATTTATAAACCACTACATACTTTAAAAATTACCAATTAAAAGCTGAATATGTACTTTAAAAATATAATTTAAAAATATTAATATTGTATTCGATAATTCTATACCAAAAAATACAAGCTACAATCTTTTATATTTTTTTCTTAATTTTTTTAATGTATTAATATTTATAACTCTTCAGAAAAAAATTTTCAATACTGCAAAAGGAAAGTCTTAAGCGTAAATACTTGTTTCAAATATTATCACTAATTAAAAGGCAAATAAGCACCTTAAACTTCTAGATCGAGGTCTGACCACAGGAGAATGACGACCATCTTCTTCCAGTCCAGGGTTGCTCTCATTGCTACTGAAATGCGTGACCGTGTGACCATCTTCCACATTGGCATGGGTTAACATGTGCAACTTTTCTTGAGAAGAGCATTGAGACTGAAGTAGGAATAATTTTTAATCTCATAATAAGTTAAAAGCTATAAAATATTATTTTATATTTTGTGTACTAATTTAAAAACAAAATAAAATAGCATGAAATGAAATTTTTTAAAAAATCTTAACCAAACTTGTTTTTTTCACCTTTCTTACTTCACCTTGCATATAAATTATGCTACTTCCAACAATTCTGAGAGATATGGCATTGAAATTTGCCTGCACATTATTAATCTATATTATGTCTTTAATTAATATTATTTTTTTCTACTTCTGAGTTTAAAACATTTTGTTCCCTAATCAATTGTACACTGCGTAAAAAAAAATAGAAGGACAGTGTTTTTGCCAATTAATATTTCTTATTTTCTCCTAACTACCAGATATTTATGCAGATTTAGTTTAATGACCCTTTTTTTTTCATTTTAGGCAAAAATTAAACATCTACCACTAATATTAATAATAAAATTAGTATATATAATTTCCGATGCGTAAAAAAGTAGAAGGACACTTGCTAATATATTTAATTTAGTGAGTTGTTCTTTAGTTAAATAGTGATTTTGTACTTTGCTTTATCCTTTTCTGTCAAAAATCTAATTTGCTTAAAAGTTACGCTGTTTAGCTGTTCTCAGAAATGTCTAAAGGAATACCTTTGAACGATTTTCAAAAAAGTCCAAATTTCCGCATATCAAAATGATGGTAAAGGTGTCAGAGAGATTGCTCGATTGTTGCAGATGAGCCCCAATACAGTTTCAAACTTTATCAGAAATCCGTATAAAAATGGAATGAAAAACAACGCTGGTAGATTGAAAAAGTTAACACCACGTGTTGAAAAAAAAAACTTGTTCGTGTGCTTAAGAAGAACAAAGGAAATGTTTCAAAGGCATGAAATCAAGCAGGTCTTAATCATGTGATGAAACAAACAGTTTACAACTATATTAAAAGATCTAAAAAATTCATTTTCAAAAAACGGAAACATCATCCTAAGTGGACACAAGCTCACATTTATAACCATTTAGCGCGGGCTAAGGTGCACATGTTCTGGACTACAGAATGGACTTCTGTGATATTTTCCGATGAAAAGAAATTTAACTTAGACGGTCCAGACGGATATCAGCACTACTGGCATTGTCTGGGAATGAAGACGAATACTATTCAACATGACAAATGGGAGGAGGGAGTTTAATGGTTTGGTTGGCTGTTGGATACAGAGGAAGGACAAGTCTGGTTTTCTTAAATGGTAGATAAAAACATACAGACTACATTCAAGTGCTGAATTACGGGCTTCTTCCTTATGGCTCTGATTTGGGGGCTGAAGAGTGGAAGTTTCAGCAAGACGGAGCTTCCATTCACACCGCGACTGGAGTCAAAAATTGGTTCCTAACAAATAATGTGGATGTTTTACCATAGCCAGCCAAAAGTCCTGACCTTAATATAGTGGAAAACATCTGGGCAATGCTAGTTCGTTGAGTTTATGCTGATGGAAGGCAATTTGATTCTCTAACTCAGCTTTGAGAAGCATTCAATGACTCGTGGGACAATTTTTGTCAAACAGGAGTTCAATCTCTATACAATTCACTTCCAAACAGAATATTTGAAGTTATAAAGTCCAATGGGAAGAACATTCCTTATTAAAATCACTATTTTTTTCATTCATTACAATGCTGTCCTTCTACTTTTTTTACAAAGTTTCAAAAAAGAGAAACTATTTTTGTTGCCATTAATATTTTATGTTTGAATATCATAATTGTATTTTTAAAATATTTGTAAAAGGTTTCTAATAAAAATTTTAGTAAAAATAAAAATATTTTTCGGTTATTGTTACAAAATCAAGTGTCCTTCTACTTTTTTACGTAGTGTACATTTAAAAATAGAAAACAATGCTTTTCTAGAGAACTTTGGAACACCAAATGTTTGTGTTCATGTATAATGAAAACCAGAGGGAAAACCCATAGAAAAAGAATAAAATTGAAAATTTATGACTAAAACATTCACCTATCTATTACAAGTAGTTCTTGCTAAACTGTACATGTCAATTTAAAACCAATTAACCCATTATTTTAAACCATCTAACAATCTAATGCTAAACTTTTTACAGTATAAAAGAGATAAGACCTTAACCAACAAGGAGACAGTACAAACTGTTCCATCACAAATTTGGTTGGAATTTATACTATGTATAGGTCATAATTCGAATATTGTTAATTATTGTATAGGATATGTAAAATTATTAAGTGTTAGGATGCACCACTCAATTTTCCAGAATATCAAATTTGAAAATTTTAAATGCTTTTTAACTGTAAACATATTGATGTTTTAAAATTAAGTTTTTAATTCACAATACATAACAAACACAGCAGATAATATGTATCTTTAACTGTGACCATTTAATTATAATAACTTTCCTTAAAAATTATAATGATGTCTTCATATATCATAAACAAATGCTAATATTAATAAATCAAATGTTATCTGAATAAAAACCAAGATGTTTTGTTTTTTTATTATTTATTGGTATATTATATTTGAATAATGTTGGTAACAATTTACAAGATAAAATAGCATGAAAATATATATACTTATGAATTATGATTATATAACCTACGATTTATAGTTTAAAAGAGATAGGATAGAATAAGGATTGCATTAAAAACTTATCATTATTTAATATAAATATGTTTTTTTTACTAAATCAAGCAATTATTCAAGAAGAAATTTATAAATTATATACAAAGCATTAATACAAATAATAATCAAGAAAAAAATTAAAACTAACTGAGACATTAGAACTTCCTGGAGTATTGGTACCATAACCTGAAGAGGGAAGTGACGCCAATGACCATCTGCGACCGTCAACACTAAAATAAAAATTTAATTTGCATATAACAGCATTAATAATGTTCAAAATTAATTAAACATTATTATTAACAATAAATATCGATTCAAAAATAATTTTAAGAAAGAGAATAAGTTCTTAAATTATCTACTACTGCTTCTGTTAGGACAATAATTATTACATGAAAACAAAAAATAAATTTGATTTTAAAAGTAAATAAAAGGAAGCTATTCTTGTTTGTTTTTAATATAAAAAGTTTTAAAAATGAAAAATATAAAAACTTCTTTAATCTTTAAATTAAATGCTTATTCAATTGATTTGAAACAAATTGCTTAGTTCTCAAAAAGAATTCTTTTAAAATACAGGATCATAAATTTCTAATCAGCTTAACTTTATTTCCATTCAATAAATGCCATACATATTTAAGTAGTACAAAAATTGAACATACCAAAATTCAGCCAACCTAAATAAAATGTGATAAAAGATATTACAACAAAAAATAACTTCTAAATAATAAACAAAATCAATTACCTATTCAATTCACACATTAATAAAAATTTTGGGAAAATTTTTCAACTCTAATTAAGAAACTTACCGTTTTACAGAAGCACTAATAGAGTGAGAATTGGTTGAGGTATTTCTTAAGGAATCTGGGATACCTTAAAAATAATAAAATATTTATATATAAGTAATTTTAAAACTAAGAAGAAATTTAAAATTAAAATAGTTACTTAAAAGAAAATTTATTCTTACCTTGTAAAACAGGAGAATTACAACGGGGTAAAGTAGGCGAGGTATTGCATATGAAACTCTTTCGAGCAGCCCTTAAAATAGTAAGGATTATAGCAAATTATTTTAATTTAAAAGTATATTTCATGAACCATAAAATTTAATAAGCTCTGAATAAAATGAGATATTGATAAAACTTTATAATCATATAAAAAACTAAATTACTCGAATTATACACATTAAAATAACAGTTTAAAGAAAAAGTTAAGTTAAAAAAAAATAATAATCAGCAGGAAAAGCTGTCTTTGAAAAATATTTAAAACTGAAATAGAATAAGACTAAATAAAAATAATTAATTTGCTAATAAAATGTATAAAAAATATACTAAAAAGTGATTATCAAAATACTTACAGAAACCTTTTTAAAAATTAGAAGAAAAAAGCAAATATTTAATAATTTGCATAATTAATCAATAACTATTAATTTATGAAAAAAAATTTATTTTGAGCATAGATGTTTATTTACCTTCCTCGACGAGCGGGTAAGTCTTTCTGTAAGAGGAAAAAAAATTCTTAATAAAAGAAACAGTCAAACATAATACAAAATACCACTTAAAAAGCCATTAAAAAACTAGCATGTTAAGAATGTTTAATGCAAAAAAAAATGTGTATGAAAAGGTTAAAAATTTTAGAAAAAAATTAGTATAATCTTTACTATAAAATAATAATATTCAGCATAGAAATGTATAGTAACAAGTAAAAGTATATATTTATGAAAATATTATAACTTCCTTATTTCCAAAAATAGGCATTGAACTACAGTTGAATTATAGTTTAACTTCAGAATAGCCAAAAAGTAGGAAAAATAATACAATAAATAAATAATGAAAAATATAGCTTAAAAAACTAATTTATTATCATTTTAATAAAATATTAAAATTTAAATACTTTATTAAAATGACCATAAAGCTGAATAATATATTTCTTTAAAAAAAAAAAGATGAGAACTTAAAATTTTTACACTTTAGAAAATATAAGAAATAACATATATAGAAGTGTAATATTTTACAGATTTTTTTTTTTTTTTTTTTCTAAATTTCTTAAAATTGTAAAAAAATTTCTTCAAAATCAAAAACTGTTTTAAAAATTAGAATTCTTGGCAGATATGCATTTATATAACTTTATTGAATATACACTTAAAAGTCACGTAATTTCTATAAAATGTTACCTGAACTAATAAAAATTTTACAGAACTAACATTAATAAATACTGACATGTTCACAGTAATATCAATACAATAATTTAGACACAAGAAATCAATATATATATATTTACCATGCAAGCTGACAAAGATGGAGCTGACTGACCCATTAAAGAAGCTCTCATACGGAGCAAATTGGAGGATTCAACTGAAATTTAAAGTAATTATTCCTTAAAAAATAGTTCCTTAAATTTAGAAATATAGCAGAATAATTTTACATACTAATTTTCCATGGCAAAAATTACATTTAGGTGATGAAAGCAGCAATGATCAATTTCCAGTAATGATTTTATATATATATATTTAAGGCTAAATGCACTTTTGTGTAAGGTTTAACTATAATTATATTGTCGTGAGAGACTTTGAAAACTGGTTAGTACAAGCGTTTTGTTTTTGAGATGACGAGACAGAACACTATTAGCGTCTGAGTAAGAAACACAGTCAGGGACCGTATGTGATGAATGTTATGTGTTTACAATTTTTAAGTATAAAATAGAATTGATATTGTTGAAGAGGCACAGGGCACCATATGTATTAAAGTATTGTACATAAAGTATTATTAATATTGTAAATAAATTAATATAAAGAGTAATAGTATCCATCAACCAGACTACAACACCAAACCCCTGACAATTAGTTGCTAGCAAGCGACAACATTTGTAATTGAATCAAATTATCGTGGTTTTAAAAGTGTAATTGAAAGGACAGATTATCTATTTAGAGCAATTTTTACTGAGAATTTGCTCAAATCTCATTTCCCCCAAAGATATCTCATTACAAGATAAGAGGGAAAATTCAGCTGTCTATTCAGAATTTATCCTTTGATTTAATTATACAATATGTCAATGTTCACTATAGTAAATACTTTTCAAATAATTATTAGATATATAAAACTTGATATAAAGATTAACTAATTTTAAATTAAAATGTTAAATTATAACAAAACAAAATTCAATAAAAATAAAATTTCAAATAATAACTATTACATCGTAAAGTAGACACAGAAAATATTTAAAAAAATATATAAACATATCACATATATATTTACTTTGTGGGGAATGCTGCGAGTGTGGGCTGGACCCGAAACTTTCCCTACGTATTCTGACATCTTCAGAAATCTGACGAGAAATAGGTCTCGGTTTTCGAGGGAAAAAGGACAGAAAATCATCCGATTCATTTGGTTTAGGTGAAATGGCAGGAGATGATTCAGTTCTTTCCACCTATAAAATATTTGTTTACCAATAAAATTTGCAGCAGAACTTAATTTATCAATATATATATATATATATATATTTGAAATACATCACTTTAAGAATATTTCTTGTGAAAAAGTAAGTGGAGAAAAAAAAAAAATTTTTAGTCGTTACTTTATTTAATTATTTTTTTGATTTAATATTAAATTTAAATTAATACCTTATTTTTGTTTTTACAGTAAATAAAATTATCTAATCAACCAATTTTCACAGTTACTGTCCATTAATAATACAGCACTTTTCTTTCTATAATATACACTAATAAATTTCAACAATAAGAATAACACAACATTATACAATCTAATGCAGCAGACAATTTGTGCCTGCTCATTTATTATTATTATTATTTCATAACTTTTACCAATAAAGTTATATTATTGTAGCTTTGGTGGAGAAAAAAAGTTTATGCAATGACAAAATATTTTTTTTTAATTAACACAAGTCTTATTTAAAATTGTTTAAGTCAGAGAGAAGAAATACCTGTGAAAGAGCTATGATGAAAATACTTGTATTTGATAGTCATTTTCATAGAAATACAAACTAGTAATTTTCCAGAAAGCATTTTTGTAACTTTGTATCTAAGTTTTTTTAAATCCATTTGTATACATTAGCATATGACATTCTAAAATTTTATAAATTAACTAATTTCTTTCTCATATTACCTTCTACTATTTTTGGATAAACAACAATAAAGCAGTGTTAATACTCAGGAATTAATTTTTGCTGCTTAACTTGAGCAAAAAAAATTACGATAGATTATACACAGATGCCAAGAAATTTCTAAGGTTTTTAAACATGTAACCTATAGATTACAGAGAGGAAATTATTGTATAAAAAACATTTTTAATAGAATGAAAAACAAACTATTTATTGATTGATGTGATTTTATAAAATTTCATATAATAAAGTGTGCTAATATAATTTTTATATCACTGTACATTAATTTAATTCAATTAAATCAATTAGGGAGAGGATAGGGGCTCTTTGTGAAAACAAAAAAAAAAAAAAGGTGAGGAAGTGGATAGGGAAAAAAACCTGCCAAAATAAATGGGGGATGCAATAATATACAGCTCCAATAATTCAAACAATTATAATCAATTAAAATTAGCTGTGAACGAAACTTTGAACACAAGTCTCAAAATCAAATACAGTAATAACCAACTATCTGGCATTTATAAGATCAAGGGCATGTCAGAGAGCTAAATTTGTTACATAATAGGGATAGGCTAATTATTGATACCCTTTTAAAATATACCAACATTCAATTGTAGGTGTAAATAGTATAAATAACTAAATTAATATAATTAAAATGTTACAATAAAAAAAAGACAAAGACAAACTTAAATTTTAAATTCTAAAGCTATATCTGATTATCAACAAGTTAAGATAGCTTAAAAAAATGTTTCCATATAATAAAGTGTGATTTTTAGTCAAGTATGTCAAATTATAGAGAATCTACTGTACAAGAAAATACTCAAAACAATAAAAAAAAAAAAAAAATGTTTAAATAAAAGAATTGGCTTTTAATAATCAAAACTGCTACTCACATGATAGGTACTTTCGAAGTTCTTTGCCAACCCTATAAGTGTCATAACATGCTCTATTTTCTGGGTATCATCAACATTAAACTTAGTCCTGAGATCCTCCTCTGTCAGGCAGCAGAACTGATCCAGAGGCAAATCAGACGGAACAACTCCCATCAAAACTTCTTCTAGGTGGTTCTTGACCATAAATGACCCCACAGTTGGACATGGGATATTCTGCCATCTTTGAGGAGTAATGCTTTGTCTACTTTGCGGAGCTGAAGACGAACGTGTCGTAAATGCTTCTCTGCGCGAATGCCGCCACTGATTATGGTCTTTCTCACTCATCTCAAATTCTAAAACAGGACAAATATATTTAGCAAACTTTCCCATTGTTACTCAATAACTAAAATTGATTTGATAGAAAACTGTCAAAAGAATAATATTCTTAAATAAAAACTCTCTACATAAATCTCCCAATAGTTTAAGTGGGTGGTAACTCAGAAAAAAAACAATTGGACATAAAGTAATAAATAGTAAATAAAACAATTCTATTGAACTTCACAAAAATTTAATGTACAATTACTGTAACTGAAGAGAACATGATGAACAAAAGTGACTAAAAAAAGCTAATAAAACAGTCATATTATACTTTCAATTGACAGCTGATCTCAGGCTGTGTAACTAATTTGGATAGAGAATTACTTAGATAGGAATTTTGCAGAAAATATTTATTTAAATTTTTATAAATTTAATAATCTATTTTAGCAATGTATTTTATAATAAAAATATATAAGTAACAAACAAATTATATTAATCATATATCTAATATAAAGTCAATCTGCAAGTTTAATACCGACACTATATTTTTAATACTCTTATTTTCTTCAATTTACAAAGTAGAACACATTTACAAGCAGTTCTCTTTCATAATAATAAATGTATCAATAAGCATGAATATCTTGAATTTTCCAGTGAATATATTTTGCAATGAATGAAAAAAATTATAATGCCAACACAATAAGTATTAAGCAATGCATAAATGTTTTATTGTATTTATATAATGAAAGACATAATAAGACATAAGAACTTAAAAACACTTTTTAAATATATAATATTCAATATGATTTTTAACATTCTATTATATATCAGACATAATTTTAACCACATATATAACTAAAAAGAAAATTGTATTGAACAAAAATGTTTAATCCATTTTGTTAAAATTTTATAAACATTTAAATATTTAGAATTGAAATGAATGTTTGAAAAGTTCTAAAAAAAATTGAAATAAAATTTAATTAAATTAAACTTTTTTTTTTTAACCATGTAAACAAACTTATGCATTTAATTATGCATCATGACACATGTGGTCCTCAAAACTTATTTCATTTCAAATGCAGATATTAAATTATAGTATTTATTCCTATTTTGGAATTCCCATTAAAATTATTTGATATCAATTTCATATATTAAATCATAGTATGTTATTCTTATTTCATTAATAAAACATAACATTCTTCATCTGTTTTTGTGTTTAATAATGAGAATTGTGAAAACAAAGGAAGATATAAAGGAGTGGAACAAATTAAAAAAAGGGCAAGTTGCCAAAAGTTCAATATTTCGATGAATTGTAGTTTCTGATGAATAACGGTAAAATTACAGATATAAATAAACAAATAAGTTTAATTCAAGCAGCTGTAAAGCAAATAATGTGATTAGAAGCATTAAAATATAAATGTTTACAATTTAGATCGAATTAGTAAATTCATTTCCACATTTAATTATACATGTATTGTAATATTCTAGATTTCAAAGTTTTCTTTCTCTATTTTTATGAAAATATCAGCTATTCTAATATTTATTTTGAACGTACACAACTTGTGAGGCAATCTTACACAATAAGGTTAGCAGAAGAGACAGCCTTTCTGTATGATTCCATAAAGATGCAATTCTAATATATTTCTCCTCGATAAACTTCCCCTCATTTTTATATGATACCACTTTATTCTCATGTTCTTTCAACTACATTTCGTAATAAACTGTGTTACAAGAATCATTCTCCCTGACCATTCAGACATTATGGTGAGGTATGAAAACAAAAAATTACAATCGATCAATATGATATAATTTACTGATGCCAACTTTTAAAATAAATATAGTTAAATTTAAAAACATAGAAAACTTAATTGCAACAGAATAACAAATAAATTTATGACATTTTTGTCTTGGCAATCAAAATGATTCAATAAAATCAGTTAATAAAATTTTTATTAATTAATTTAATATTTTAATTAGAATTAAGATCAAAATATTTTGTATCAATAAATATTTAATTAATAAATTCTTTAAAAATTTTTGATTCAATTTATATTAGACTTTCTTTAAATATTTTAATTTTAAAATAAATGTATTTGTTATTGGTTAAATTCTGGCAATGCTTTGCTGAAAGTTTACATCTGGCAATATTTTTGGACGGATACTAAACAACGTGTTTTCATCTCATCGTTTGTTAACCGGTGTGTTTTAGTAAGAAATAGTCTTAAATTGAACATTATTTTATAAAAAGATCACATAAATTAGGTAAAGAATTTATTATTTTGTAGTTTTTTTATAAAATGGTCTTATTAAATTTTGATAGATCAATACAGATTGAAGAAAAATATTACACAGTTACATCGATATATAATTAAGTTTTTGTATATTTTATTCAAAAATTGTCTTCTTAATAACATAAAAATTATATTATAATGCTGTCGACTATGCTAGATTTAGTTAATATTGCGGATGTTGAATCGATTCATTTATACCAGATCAAACTTGATTTATAAGTATATTTATTGAATTTTAAAAAGACTAAACTGTGCTAATTATTAAAATTTATAACAGTTAAGATTTATGATATTGAATCGATTTAAATGCATCTCCACAATTTATTCTGTGATATTTTATCGTACTGTTTATTTTAAAAGACTAAATAAAATTGTTTATATTTGTTTTGACCAAAGGCCAAATATATTCATTATTAAAAAGCTACAAAGAAAAGTTGCTGAGGTGTTTACATTCCCTGTATTAACATTATTTTTTAATGTATACCTAATGCTTCTTTATAATACACAAACTTATAAAAAATAATAATTTCAGATTACTTTAAATGAAATTATATATCTGGATTTTGCTGATGTTCTTGTTGTTTTGCTTAGGTATGTCTCGTGGATTTGGAGGTCGTGGTGGAAGAGGGGGATTTGGAGGTGGACGTGGTAGAGGTGGTGGATTTGGAGGCCGGGGAGGGAGAGGAGGTGGTAGAGGTGGATTCAGAAACTTTGATACAGGTCCACCTGAAGAAGTGAGAGGTAAGCTACCATTTTTATTTTTTGTGATTGAAGGACAGTCTAATAATATACTTGTTATTTACCATTTACAAATGTGAATCTGTATAAAAGAAAATTATACAATTTAGCATACAGAAATGTAAATTTAATACAGTAGTTCCTCATTATGCTTGTGAAAGCGGACAATTAAAAAAGCCCTATAGTATAAGGGCTATGGTAAGAATAATATATTGTCCTACAATATTAGTGGGAGCTGTATAGTATCGCTTGTTGCCCCCATTCTTTTTGGTAATATCCTCCCCCTTTTCAAGGTCCCTTCTCATTTTCATTCCTTCTGATCTCCAGTGTGAAAACAGATAAAGATATAACATAAAATGAAAACAAAAATGTAATTACAATTTTTTTTTCTTAACATTATGATAAACTACAAGTTGGTGAGCATATTGCTCTTCCTCTTAGTAATTCCAAATTTGTTTTCTTAATCTAATGTCAGTAAAATTTCTGGTGTAGCTCTTTCTTCTAGGCAATGTTTTCATTGTTTCTCAATAGATAGATCAACAATACTCTTCTATTTTATATATATTTCATTTCAATGACCTTAGTAATTTTTTTCATCATAATATATGGATAGAAATGTTTATCTTATCCAAAAAGAATGTGGTTCAAGGGAATAGACCCATATTGCAACCAAGTTTTTTTTTTTTTTAATTTTCTCAAGACAATTTAAATTATATTTTCTTAATTTTGCTCTTTCTGGTTTTCAAGGAACTTAAAAGTAATTACTTTTAGTAATGCACTTTGAAGCAACCTTTTCTTTTGAATTCATTACAGTTTCCAAATTTTGGTCTTAATGCTATTCTTATATTATAGGTGGCGAAGACATTGTCTTTTAACTTTATATTTGTCAAATGAGAAAAACTTTTGCCTAGTAAAAACTTCCTCTATTTTTATAATATTAAAAACAAGATTCAGTTTTTTGGTATTGTTCTTTACAATTATATATCATCATCATCAGTGGTGCAACAGTCCCATGATGGGCCAAGGCCTATTGGCGGATTTCTAGACAGGAGATTTTTTTTTTTTTTTACAGGGTGGGGTTGTCAGCCAAATGCTCTATAGTCATATTAGACCATTACCTATGGTTTAAAATGCATTCTGAACCACTGCAAACATCCATGGCACCACCGGGGCTCGAACCCAAAGCCTATTGCGCGAGAGCGCTAGTCACTTGGCCATCAGGCCCCACAATTATATATAACATTTCATTTAATAATCTCTATTTTGATATTATTGCGCCTTTCTTCACTGTCATTTTCTAGTTTAAATTATTATTAGATATGAATTGAATCATTTATTTTTAATTAAACCATATCAAACAACTGATGCTATTTTTAAAAAAAAAAAATTTAATATTTCATTTTCAAACACGAACCAAAAATATAAATAGATAAAATGTATTAATTATAAACAATTCTTTCTGACAATTATGATTTTAATACTTTTATGTATTATACATACATTCTATATAATATTATTATAAACTTGATTATTAATTTGTTTATTTTGAATTTCAATCATTTTTCTTTAATAATAATTTTTCTCCTTTAGAATTAGGCTATTTTTCGCATCCATGTGAGGAACAACTAGTTTGTAAAGTTACCATAGAAGATGTACCCTTCTTCAATGCTCCTATATATTTAGAAAATAAAGAACAGATTGGAAAAGTCGATGAGATATTCGGCCCCATTCGAGATTATGTATCCTTTCATTTATATATATGTTTAAAATTTAAAATATTGTAGCCTTCAAATTGTTTATAATCATTTATAATGTTATTAAAAATGATTGTAAAAAACTCATGTACTTAGTGAGTTTTTTAAGAGTCATACATTACTTTTGCTTCAAGATTTCATTCATTAAATTTAATTTTATAATAAATTATGAATATATAGAGAATGATTCTTCATAGTTTATATCAAAAATAGGTAAAATTTTTACATTATCCATACTTAAAAGCCTATTGTCTTCCCAGTTTATCACACTTAAAAAAAGCTTCCATCAATTTTGAAAAAAAACAATACAAATTTTTGTAACAGAAATTGTCATGCAACTTTAAATTATGCGAGTAACATTCTTTATTATGAAAATGAAATATTAATATGAAAGTTGGATAGTTAGTTGAAAAAAAAAAATTTTGTAATGATTTTCAGAACTATTGAAAAATTATCTGATACTATTGAAAAATCTCATTTAAAGGTGACAATTCTGAATACATTATATTTTTAAAACTTCATAATTAAATGAAATAAATATCTCATATCAACATTTATTTTACTTCCTCTTAAAATCATTACAACATTTCATAAAATTGAATAGCTGTTTTGTAAAATCCTCTAAAAAATTCTTTTGGAAAAAACTTAACAAAGTAAAAGTATTCACAATTTTAAATAGTTTTTTGTTGTTGCTATTGTTATTTTTGTAATTATTTTTCAAATATATTCTGTATACTTCCCTTAACTAACATTCAGTACATATCTGTAAAGCTGTCAGAAGATGTAAAAGCTAACTCATTTGAAAAAATCAAAAGGTAAAATATTTTTTTTTTTTTGTTGAATTTTGATTAGTGTACAGATAGCACTTTGTAAATTTGCTCCTAAAAATTCTCAGCTGTATGAAATCTTATTACCTCCAAAAAATAACAGAAAAGGAAAAAGCAAGGTTAAGTTTCAAAGGTTGTAAATAACAATATTTTATTATTTTTAATAAAGAGAAATATAATTTTTAAAACAATACAATTGAAAATTATTATATTTTTCTTCATCGTGAATGCTAATTATCGTTAAATTTAAGGAAAAATTTACCCATTGCCTCTGTAATCCAAATCTGTATTTTCTGATCCCATAAAATGAAGGTTTGTTTTTTTTTTTTAACTTGATTTGATTAGATATTTATCCAAATGTTAGGTAAATAATAGAAATGCTGTTATGGGAATGATAAATTATAATTAAATAACATAAAAGCCCAAAACTCGTAAAAAAGCTATGAATAATCTTATCATGTATGACAGTTCTCAAGTTGAGTTTTGAAAATGTTTTTGGATGACATGAAAAAGTGTGCAGTATTTTGGTAACCAAAATAAAAGGAAACATGCCGAATAAAAATAAAAATGAGATAAATAGATGCAGTAAATGATTGACTAGATTGCAAAACTATAAAATTAGAAAGAAAAAAAAAAACTTTGAATAACAGTTATTACTAACTAGAAACAACATTAAAGAAAATTGAAGTTCCTCATTTCCTCAACAAGGTTACAAGCTTTTTCATAAAAATCCAAAATGTTGTTCCTTTTAAAAAGGGGAATATTTGATAATAATACATACTGAAAACTTTTCTGACAATATATCTTTATAATAAATGGAGAGTACTTAAATATATTTAATAATTTACAAAACTAATAATTCTACAATTAGAACTTTGTATATCTAACACAATTTAATAAGTGATGTTGATCCTTGACATCATGATCCTTGTTAAGCATAAGAGGAGAGGGAGCAGTTTCAACAGCTCATTACAGGAATGCTTTGGAATATAAAGATTTCTTTTTATAAAATAATAGTGTTTGAGACATTTTTGTTTAAATGTGTACTATATACATAATTACTTTGTAACAAATAGATTCTACAATATATATGTAAATAAAGGAGCCCGACTTTCTCCAACATGATAAAATAAAGTGATCTACACCTTTCCTGAATTTTTTTGTATTTTTATATGATCCATGTAGGTTTAGATGGGTCATATAAAAAATACTTTAAGAACTTTATACAGTAATAGTTAAAATTTGTTTATGTGTTTGGCCTAATTTCTGAAAAAGATTTTACGAAAAACGTTTCTAGTGATTAGTTTTCATAAGCTGCATAATAGCATTATTCTTGATCAATTTAATGTAATGTGTAGGACATTGCTCATCTTAATCATTGATTATTACATTAATATCTATATAATTTAAGGCATCTTTATAAGTAGTGATTTGATATTCTGACTATTTTAATTGTTCAGACATTTTTTTTTTTTTTTGCACTTTTTAATGGACAAAAAAATTATCATATTTATCTCATTATTTGCTTTTCAGATTTATATTAATCCACAGAAAATATTACCTTTACAACGATTCCTTCCAAAACCTCCTGGCACTCCTTCAACACCTGGAAGAGGTGGTAGAGGAGGACGAGGTAATTACTGATAAAATGTTTATTATATTTGCTTTATTTTTATATACGAAATTAAATTTTTTTAAATGCTCAGCCTTATTATTTCAAATTAAGGAATTGTATTGATAATAACAAATATTAATAAACATCTTCTTTCAAAATTAATCAAATGCTAAGTTTTTTTTTAGTTTCTGTTAAACTTTTGAATATTTATTTGATTTAGTGATGTATTGTTGTCTGTAACAAATGTATTATGAACCACTGGTTTCAACAAGTTATATATACAATATAGTAATGGAATTAAATTAAAATGATTTTATAACAAAAACAACTAGTCACCCCTTTTTCCCAAGCATTAATAAAGGAAGATTATTAAATTTCGGTAATATAAATATTACCATTTTAAATAATGGGAATCTTATTCAGTGGACAGCAAAATGATTATAAAAAAAATATAAATGAAAATTTGTGAACCCAAATTAATAGTAAGAAAATAAATACTTTTATAAAATATCACTAGCAAGGAAATAAATCTTACATATGTATGTATAAAGTTTGATTTGAGAATAAAATAAAATTTGTAATAAAAATGTCTAATTTAAATAGGAGATAATTTAGTAATTCTTTGTTATAAAAATTCATCTGAAGATTCTTATTCTAGAAATAGGCAATATATTGTGTACTAGTTCGTGAATGAATCTACTTTCATTTGTGGACAAAGCTGTGATGGAAAAGGCAATTAGATGTAAAAGAAAATTAGTCATGATTAACTCTCTTTTGAATTTATTTTTTGCTTTTAACCATTATTAGTAATTTTACAATGTTTTTCTCCCTTTTAAGTAATAAAATTTAAATTTGATAATAAAAAAAAAACTATAACAAAAAAGGCATTTGTTCCAAATTGAAAACCACATGGAAATGCAAAAGGTTTTAAATATATTATAACTATAAAACTCAATATGTTTCTTTCACAGGAGGACGTGGTGGAAGAGGTTTTCGTGGAGGTGGTGGATTTGGAGGCCGCGGTGGTGGTGGTGGAAGAGGTGGATTTAGAGGAGGACGTGGAGGATTCAACAGAGATAGTGGAGGCGGTCGTGGGGGCTTCAACAGAGACAGCGGTGGTGGTCGTGGTGGTTTCAACAGAGACAGCGGTGGTGGCCGTGGTGGATTCAATAGAGATAGTGGCGGCGGCCGTGGTGGATTTAATGGCGGAGGATTCAAACGCAGCTTTGATGGTGGAAACAGTTATGGCAATCAAAATAAGAGACAAAAATTTGATTAACTTTTATTCTTATGTAAAACAACGCATATGTACATCATGATACTAGGCATCATCATTCATCATAATAAACATGCTTATTTTTCTGTTCTGCCAGTTTGGATGCTTTTGCAATGATCTGAAAAATATTAAAAGAGATTAGCTTTTAAGATATAATATTAATGGAGATATTTGTCAATTCAGAATAATTATAACTTTTTATGGATTAACACACCTTATACATGAGAATAATTGTTTTACTCAGTTTTTATATAGAGAGAATTCTGTCCAACTAGGATAGATAATATTTGACTGTTGAAATTTGTTATGACTTCAATTTAAAACAAATAAAAATACAAAGCTGTGACTGCTTGTTTTCTATCAATGATATAAGAGACATCATGATAAAAGAAATTATAACTTATATCCATTCTACATTAATAATATTTGTTAACAATCAGAGATTAAATACAAGTTGATGACATTGAAATACTAAGTTTCATAGAGAAAAAGTTAACTTTTTTTTTCAATGTACTTTTTATGTTAATTTACTTTAAATCTAAAAAATCAATAAAATGCAGTGATTTATAATCTGTTATTTGAGCTAGATCAATCTTCAAATAAAGGGCTTTTTATAATGGCACATTCAATTTAGTAGAAATAAGATTTTTTTCACCAACTTAGAAGTTTTTTTTTTTTTATTTATGTAATAATCATTTATATTCTCATTCACTCACCTTATCTCTCCCTCTTTTCTTACGTGTCAGAGGTGTGCTAAATTTAGCATTCCTATCTTCTTCAATCTTTTTCCAGTACAATTCTTCTTCTTTACCTGAATGGTAATATCAAACAATTAATTTACATTAAAAAATTTATCATTTTTCCCATGGACTTAAATATCCAAGAATAAATATGCTTTTATTAGTTAAAAAAAAGGATTGTTAATCTTTAGAAAGGATAATGATTTAAGTTACCTGGGGCTAAATTTAAAAGTAAGCATGAGGGAGGAATAGTAATATTTAAAGCTGAATTTTCTTACTAAGTAAAACTTTTTCAAACATAGACATTGCACATTGTCAGTTTTAAAAGCAAGAATAACTGTTAGGTGTATACTAAAGCCTGGTCTTTATTATTTTAATATTTATACATGAATGTAAATAAATATTTAAAAAGCAATTTAGATTAATTTTTTTTTACACATATAACAAATAATTAAAATGTACCTTCTAATAAGCTTACAGAACCAAAGCAATCTAATATTTTCTCTTCGATAGTTTTGTGGGCACTTTCTGGTAGATGATAGCGAAGGTAGACAGCAGAGTGAAAGGATTCAACATCAATGAAAGCTGCTTTTGTGAACATTTTAATTTTTTCCTGCAATAAAAATTACATATATGATTTCTTTAGTATGATATGATAAAATTGATATTTTATGAATCTAAGATATATCAATTTTTTATCAACTTATTTCCATTATGTGTATTGTTTACGTTCTAAATTTAAAATGACTATCAAATAGAGGTAATTATAAATTCAAGCTATAGGCATTTATTTGGTATTACTGCTTGGACTCAGTGATATATTGCAGCATGCAGTAAAATTATTACAAGTGAGGTAACTAATTGACAAGTTCTTTAGAAGCCTTTTAAGAAGAAATTAAGTCTGGTCATTAATGAATTAGTCAAGCTTGGCCAATTTGTCTTTCTATAAAAATATCCAAAACATTTCAATAGTGCTAGCAGTCTATCATGCTGAAAATATAATTTATAATCAATGACAATTAGAAAAAATACAACTCCTGGTGTCAAGGTGATGACACATATGATTTAATTAAAAGATTTATGGACAATTGTTTTTAAATTTTTATTGTAATATATATATATATATTGCAATGCTTGTAACAGAAAAAAGAAATAAAAATGTTTTAATATTGAAATGTCATATAAAATCCTTACCATCGCGAGAATCTATATAGAAAAGGTGGAGAGTTAAACATTTTTGAAGGAGTTGGTATAAAAATCCAAATCTTTCATAAAATTATTATTTTTTTCGAATTTCTTAGGAGGCCATTTAACTCTATACTTAATAATACAACCACAATCAAAGATAATTGCTTTAGTAGCAATCCAAGTTAATGTTGAGAGGATTGTAAAGATTAGATTGATTGATTGATCTAAGATGAAAGAACAAAAAGATTAAATGTATTGCAAATAGAGCATCTTTGTGATTAAAATATACAATTTCCTTTTGCTTTCAATATACAAGCTACTCAATAATACTTTGATTTTTATAAGGCATATATTCTTGTACTTTAAATTTGCTTACAAAAAATATATTTAGTGTAAATGATTGCAATTGCAAGTCAGTGCAAATACTGCAATTTTACAATTGTGAAAAACTTTTTTTTATTGATGTACGAGTTTATTATATAAAATTTCTAAATCCATTGGTAAAGATCATGACGTATAAAATTAAAACTGAGTACAAAAGATTTGAGTCAAGAATCGAGAAATTTTGAGATTGGCTTCCCACCCCCTGATGTGTAGTTATGAATACAGTTAAGGATACGAGTAGGAATTGCTAAAAATTAGACAATAATCATATTATACAATTACTTATAAGACAGCATATTTAAAAAATAAGTTTATATATTAAGTCAAACCAAAATATACAGTAGTCAACATTTTATGCTTTGTGTAAATCTAGTATAGTTAATAAACATTTACGTACTTTCATGCCAGCTGGTTCTATCATTGGACTTTTTAATGTGATTTTTATTATAACTCCTGACTGGAATTGTAAGCCTTTTTTAGAAACTTCTGGTTTTCCATTTGTAGGTTCAGGTTCTTCCCATTCTTGTTGTTTCATCAAAATTTGTTTTTTTATATAAGACATTGTAGATCGCTGCAGATTTAAATACTTATTGCGATAAGCCTTCCATTCATATCTAAGAAACAAAATCATGATAAAAAATTTCAGCTCTAAATTTAAAGTATCGAAATTGAACACCTTAATATATTGAATTATTTCAATAGGCATTTCGTAATGTACAATTTGTTTTTCAAAACACTATTTTTTTTTAATTTTATATATGATTTAAAACTAATATCAAAGAATTAGGAATCTTAAGTGAACAAAAAATTAATATTTTATGCAAAAATTTAAATGTAAATAAAAATTAAATTCTGTATCATATACTAGTTTATAATATCAAACTAAATTATTTGCATGGAAAGAAGTATAATCTATAATTGATTCAAATGTTAGGCAATTCTAAATTTAGTGCATTTATTTAAAAAGTTTAGTTTATTTAAATCCCCTAGAATTATTCCGCTACTTTTAAATGTTATTTTGTTAATTCAAATTGAGACATAATAGCCTTAATGCAAAAATAAATAAAATATGAAATTGCACTAAGTAATAATTAGAACTTTTTAACAATAATTGGAAGTAGAAAAAATATATATATATCTTACTTGGACATTACCCTTAAAGGCTCTTTGGGCAAATTCTTTTTTTGCTTTTTTTTCCTCCTATTTTTACTTGTTCCTTCATTATTGGTAAACTCCATCTAAAAAGTACTCATATAATTTTTAAAAAAAAGCTCATAAATTCAAACTTTATGTAATGAAAGTTACTAATTGTATAATAAATGGTTAAAATGTTATCGGTTATTAAAATATACTGTAAAACATTAAAATATAGATATTTAAAAAAAAATTTTCAATTAAATTAGAAATTTGTAAGAGAAGAAAATATAAATGTACAAGGTAAAAGCTAGAAATTCATTTATATGATATTTAAAATAATTTTCTTAAGTAGGTTTGATTAGGAAATATTATAATGTAACCTATTTATTTTTAATCTGGCATTCAATAGTTCAGCACATTCTATAATAAGACACTGATCAAGCCTTTGCTTTCGTATGGATTAAGGCTTTTTTTTTATCCTGATCACATTTGTCAGATATTTATATTGTCTATTTTGGTTCAGAATATGTGTGTAAGCACATTAAATATGTACATGTTTTAAATTTTTTATCTAGAATGTTTTAACTTTGATATTCCCTTAAAACATGTTTATGTTCAATTATCCATCAAATCAGAACAGCCAGATTGTTAGGCAGGTTACTGTTTATAGATATTGTTGAATTATTTAATTAAATTTAAATACTCTAACAATATAAATATTGTAGGCTATTATTAAAATTACTGTGCAAGAAATTTAATTTTAGGTAAAGTTAATATTACATTATTATTTTTTAATAATCTAAAGATTAAAAAAATACATGTTTTGTACGGACAGAAGTGAAGATTTAAAAAAAAAAAAAACTTTCTCAAAGTATTGAAATATTTGAAAGAAATTAAGCTGTTATTGAAATTGAATAATGCACTTACATCACTTTGGCTGTCTATAGCAGACCTTAATTCTTGTCCTACTGGAAGAACACTTTTATCTTCAGATTTTTGTGACTGATTTTTAGAATTTTCAACTTCAGATTTTTTTCTCTTTTTAGAAAGTCTTTCATGGCTATGAATTTTTGTTTGAGAAATGTTTTTATCATTACTATCAGATAATAGTAAGTGATTTTCAGAATTGTTCATTTCAGATTCTCTCAGTCTCTTTGGTGGTTTTTCATCACTATTATTTTCTAATTTCCTCTTTCTATTTTTAGATAATTTTTTCCCCTTTGCAATAGAATCTAAAAGATTTTGTTTTTAATTAAATTACAAATGCATTAATATGTTTAAAAGATTACAATTAGTTTCAGCAAATATAATTTATTTTCAGAAAAACTCGGATAAGAATCATGAATAGAACATACCAGAATTATCTTCAGATTCTGCTTTAGTTTCAATTTTTACATGTTTTGGTGTTTCATCCTAATAAAAAGAATAAACACATAAAAAATATTTCATATACAAATGAAAAAAACATTAAAGAAACTTAAAAAAATAATAAATGTGTTTTGGTAATACTTAAAAAAAAAAAAAAAAAAGGATAAAATTAATATCCCTAGAAATTAAATAAATCTTCTAAAAGTAAATAAAATATATAAATATGAAATTTTATAATATATATAGATATTTTATTAATATAAATCGTGTATGAGGAAAATATAAAATAGAGTCTGAATTATATTACAGTTTTAATCAGAAGTAATTCTTTATAACTACTCAAAAATAAAAAATGATAAAAATAAGAAATAAAAACAAATATCTTTTCCTGCAGAATATAATATCCAATGATATTTTTTTTAATTATTCGGTCATTTTTTAAAGCTGTTTTTTTTTTTGTAATTCAGATGGGTTCCTCAATTTAAAATTGATATTCATTAAAACTAATTAAATTAAATTTGTATGACATTTATAATATTTTTGGTTTTGAAGTTTACAAACACAATTTAATTTCATTGCTTTGATTGAATTGAAACTTACAGCATTTAATAACATTTCACCATCTTTATGTTTTCCTTTAGTTGAACGCATATCCGAGTTTTTCCTTTTTCTGGATTTTCTTTCGTTACAATTCTCAACTTTTTCTGTTTTATCTATATTTAAAAGAAAAAAAATTTAAAAAGTCATCCTAATCATTATAGAGAAAATTAAAGAAGTATTAATTAGGTAAAAAAGGCTAAACAATACTTTTTTCACTTTCATTTTCTGTGTCCATTGCAGCACTTTCTTCAACAAAAATTTTGTGATGCTGCAAAAAAGATTAAAACTTTAAATTTTGTACTTAATAATATTGTATTTCTTAAAAGAATTAAAGAATGCCAACCTTACATACTTTGTTTGCACTTCAGTAAATAGAGATATTAAAATTAAAAAGTAATGTTGGCAATTAATTGAATAATGTGTTATTTCGGGAAACTATTTTCACTGACAGATAACTAGAGTAGCATTAAGACTAGTTTTTATTTAATAAATGAATGGAAGAGTCTTAGTTTTAAATTTTGCAAAATATGCAATTATAAACTTAATAGAATCTAAGTTCCCATGCATAATTTATATTGATTTAAACTAATGAAATATATTTAAACTTTATTTACTCAGCTTGAAAATGATAAAATTTCATTTTTAAAATATTTTATATGCAAGTGCAGTACAAAAAGAAAAAAAGTGAGGTTGGAAAACTCTCATTGGCATTGTTTTTTTTATGATAAAAAATTTATTATCAACTGTATTTTATAATAATTTTTTTTAAAAAATTATAAGATTTTTAAGAAAATTATTAAGATACTTAAATAATTGCTTTACATTTCTACTGTGCAAATTGAGTCAATAATGCAAACCATTACCATTAATTTTCAATCTAGTTTTGCAAAAGAATTAAAATGTTTAGATAAACAAAAATCTAATTTAGAAAAAGTGTTACTATTTTATTATAAAAGAAGTAAATATTACAAAATTTTCAAGCCTTTTCAAAATGGCTTTATCATGCAAATTTTAGATTTTTTTTTTTTTTTTTTTAATCATATACTTTTTTTAATGATTTGTTTCTCTTTTCATTTGTACAAGCGTGCTTTCTGGAAGATAATTGCAGTTTAGATAGATTCAATGAAACAACTCATGACACACATATTGCTCTTTTTTTTCTGTTAATAATTTTATTCATAATTTGCAATATTAAGGAAAAATTATATCTTTTATACTAATCATTTTTCTAGCATAACAACAAACTCTTCAATCTATTTCATATAAATATTTTTTTAAAAAGTTACAAAATGTTCTGAGAAATTTCTTAAGTTCTTAAGAAAATTCTAAAGCATAAAGCTTATATAGCTATAGAATAATATATTAAAAATTCAGAGGAGTAAAAATTTACCTCGCATGCTTTTTTGACACTTTCAGGATCTCTGAACTCAATAAAAGCAAAACCTTTAATTTTATTACTCTTAAATCGTGGAATGTTAATGTAATCCACTTCCCCAAAGCACTGAAACTTTGTTTTGATCCAATCATGATTAGCATGAGGAGGAAGATTGTCAACAAAGAGAGTGCAGGCATCAAAGTCCTTCGTCCCTATTGGAGTAAAACGCTTAATTTTTGTCTTTTCAGAATTCATCTAAAAATTAAAAATGAAAATGTTTAGCATAATTACTGAATAAATTTTTAAAAACACTAAAAGCATTTATTTCATATTCATATATCTCAAAAGCTGAAAACAGCATTTCACAGAATTTATCAATTCAATATAAAGGGAAAATACATATTTGAATTAGTCATTAAATTCTTGAAAATTGTATATATATGATGGTCATATTATTGCAAATTACTGTAATAAATAATTTTTAATTAGTTGATTAATTTTTAATGATGCAGCTGAGCAATTAACTGTTAAACAAAATAAGTAAATCAAAAAAAAAAATTTTAAAGCTGAAACAAAACATTAACAAATACCAGTTTTAAAATGTCAGCTAAGAGAGTGAGAAAAATCATAAAATAATTGAGTTTTTCATGAAGCATAAGTTACAAATATCCAATGCAAGATGATATGTGCCAAATATTTTACTGGGATATTTTCTTAAGTAGAATAATATTAGTCTACTTTTGTTGATTTTTTCAACAATACAGTTTTATAATATTGCTAGAAGTCTGCTATAATTATTACAAGGTGAACAAATTATTAAAAGAAAGCCAATATGTTTTCTTCCTACAATTATTCACAATAAAAATTTAAAATTACCTTTAAAAATATTCTTAATCATATAAAGTATTCTATTAAAAACACAAATATTAGCTGACAACTCAACAATATGTTTCATGAAGTATATTATTTTCCAAAAACATTACAAATATGTTTAATTACTTTGAATCACATGGCTTATATATTAATGTATATGTTAGTACTCAAGGACTCAAACTGCCTCTTAAAATAACACACTTAAACAAATAAAATTTGTAAGAACTTTTTATTTGATTTTATGCTAATTCAAGTAAATTTAGATAGTCTTGAATTTAGAAATTGGGTTCAATGGCATTCAAGGATGCACAAATCTTTTGCTTTTTATTTTTATACTAATTTGAAGGCATCTCTAGTACTAATTCATACAATTACTATTGTTTATAATGGCAGAACATTAATAAACAAAAGGTAAGAAAACACTTTCGGAGGAATTTGTTATCTATCAAAATTATCACAATTATTTTATGTTGAATACAATATTAAATACAACAAAAATTAGTGTCATTCCATCTGAAGGGCACCAATAAAGCATAAGCATTTGTGCCAAGGATTTAAATTTTTCATAGAATCAAGCATTTCGATTCAGCATATTATTTCGATTCAGCATATTTTTGATTCATATATTTATTTTAAAATAAAACATTTATAACAATAAATTTGATATTATAATAAAACTATAATGGATGAACATTCAATTTTTTATAAATAAGTTTTATTTAAATATGAAATTAGAAGAAGAATTTTAACTGAATGAACTTCTTAATAAATAAATATTCTCAGTCAAAAAGATTTTTTTGTTCTTACCTGCAAAACAGTAGACCTGGAAAGAGCCTGAACAATAATATCAGTCTCTTCTGTCATATTTTTGATTTTATTAAATGATTTGAATATTTCTATATCAACATCTGTAAAGAAATTTAAAATCACATCAACATTAAAAGCCTTTATAACATTTAATTACAATCACATATTAAATACAATGTAACAACTTAATTAAATCAATTACATTTTATTGGGAAATTGAAAATAGTAATAAATTTAAATTATTGCCATTAAATACATTATATATAGCAATTAAATATAAAAATTTATTAGAAATTCACATCAGAAACAATAAAAAACTAATTAAAAAAAAAAGAAATATTAAATATTTATTATTATATTTTTAACTTGCAAAAAGAAGAGTTCTATTGTGATAATACTTTTATAAGTTTTTGAACTTTTTGATTCGTTTAAAAAGAAATAAATGTTTACATAAGTTTCACAGGATGAATAATATTAATTTGCAAAGAATTTATATTTTAAATCATTAATTGTTGTAGTTGTCAATTTAAAAAGACTAAAAATTGCAATAATTAAAGAAGGAAAAAAAAAAAAAACACTATTGTATCAAACAATGTATAAGCAAGCAAGTAAATATTAAATGCATATATTTCATATAAACATGTATAGAAATAAATTAATAGCTATTCTAACATATACATAAGATAATATAAGTAAAATCATGTTAAATTTCCTTTTAAAATAATGATATGCTATTACAATATAGCACAAACTGAAACAAAAGATATTCTACACTTAACTTGCTGCGAGATTTAAATTTTATTTGTCAAAATATATAATAATATACAGTATTTGTATATAGTGCTGCTTTTAATAACAGTTTTCATCCTCTTTTTAATAAGAAAAATAAATAAATAAAATATTGCACTCACATCCTTCAGGATCTTTTTCAATAAGATTGAAAAGAAATTTATCTTTAGCTAAATTGGAATCACTGAAGTAAAATTCCATCTAAATATAAAAATAAATTCATATATAATTATTTAGTTACAAATGAGCTAAAAGATAAAAATGCCTATGTACATATTAATAAAATTTTTATTTTACTTTTATTAACAATCAGAATATATGAAAACCTTTTTGATGAAGTTTGCTTGTTATGCATAAAATATATAAAAAATAAATTAATTCAGTTGTTATTGTTTCTTATTTGATTTGGTAGACAGTAACATCTAGACCAAGTCCTTGAATCTGTTTCCATGGAAGGAGGGAATGGGGCAGGGGCAGCTTCTGTTATGATGAAGCACTCATAGATAGAAGTCTGACTTGGCTCTATTTTGCTGAAGGAGGGCAGTGCATTAAGAGAGGACTATTAGAGGGAATTATCTCCCATTTGTATCTTGCATACAAGAAAACCTCGGAAGCTCCCATCAGGTAGTCTGATTAACGAGGCGAGATGCTGAACATCACAAACGCCTCCTCATTTCTTTTAACAGTGCCCATAACAAAGCTGCCAGAGTATTGAACCTCGGTCCTAATGCTCATCAGAGATGCAAGTTTCCACTGAGCCATGAGTCGAGCTAATAAATTAAGTAATAAGAAATATGTGTTGACAGAATAGAATCATTATTATTTCTGATATGAGCAGATGTAAAACTATTTTTCTTCAAAATTAAGAAATATGGCACAAAATAAAAAAAAAAAATTGTTTTTAAATTTAACTTAAATAATAATAATACTTATAAAACTAAGTTAAACTTCAAAATAAATAAATTTATGCTAATATAGGGAAACAAATAAAAAAAAATTTTTTTTGGAATGATAAATTATATTTCATGATTATGATACCTATTCTATAAAATGCTCATACTAATTTGCCCCACAGATACATTAAAATTTATTGTTTTTTAATCATTAAATCTATTTTTCACTTTTCTGAAATAAAAACTTTGTAAAACATCTAAGTATGTATTTATAATGTAAAGATGTCACTAAATCAATTTCTTGAGAATTATATTCAAGAAATTTACAGTTAACTTTTGAATATGCAAATGCTTTCAAAAATTAGAAGATTGACAAAGCTACTATTCTATTTTTTTATTACTCTGAAGATAACAAGAGTTGAAATGAGACAATTTTAGGCTTAGTTTTGAGACAACTATTTTTATGATTATTAGTATTATAATCATAATACTTACCAATTGTTTTTAATAATAACTTAAGAGCTAACAAATTTTTAAATCTTTTTTCACCCTACAGCAATAGCTGCTAAAACCTAATGATGCTTTTATAAATATTGGCATCGATCATTTATACGATTGAAATCAAAAAGTATGAGTCACAAAGCATAAGTGGCAAAAAAAAAAAAAAAAAATTAATTGTAGCCAAGTTGGTTTGTTACTAAATTGGCATAAATTTAATAAAATGCAAATTTGTCAAAAGAATCCATTGAGAAATTTTGCAGTGATAATTTTCACTAATAAATTAAAATTTATAAATATCACAATTAATTAATCTTTCAAATTTAAGAGCCATCAAATTCCTCAAATTTCGGTAAATTTATCTAGTATTCAGAACTGAAAGTCATCACGAAGACTAGTTAAAAGCAAAGACCTGGCATATTTAAATAAAAAGGAATTGACATCATATCATCTGATTTTGCATTGCTATTAAATAATTAATGTCTAGTATGTAATAAATTAGGTTATGATCATGAGCACGTTTATATATTTCTTCTTTAATAACAAAATTAATATCCTAAAATAAGTTTTGCTTTCACAAACAAACTTAATACATTACAAAATTCAGCTTACCTGCTCCTTATTTTTGTATAAAGTTTCTTTTTTTTCTTTCCTGATAACTGTTTCGTAATTTTTGTACATGCATCGTCTATTTCCATCTTGAATTTTGAATGTTGATACACGAAAGTGTACTGCAAATATTTCTTACGAAATGTGTTTCAAATTAAAAATGTGCGAATTTTTTTTTATGTAATGTTTTGATGCCAATCCTTGTAAGCAAAGAGTGTAGCCTAAGTATTGCTTATAATATAACATTAACTTTAGTATCTAAAGTTACTTTCAGAAATTAAATATATATATTTTTAATCGTTTATTCCATTTCCATAAAGAAGAGTTAAAATAAATTGTATTATTTCTCATTGACAAGAAAAGAAAAATTTGTTAACTCTAGACACTGCTAGAATATTGATGTGATGTCTCAATAGAAAAGCAAATTTGAATTCTGTTTGTTTTCTATTGTTTCACCTCATTGGTATGTGATTTTTTTCCCTCTTATTCTGTCTTAATCTCTTTATTACCTTTCTCTATTTGATTTCTTTGGTTCTATGTTATTATTTTGTTGTATAAAATGAGTAGCTAAATTCTAGAATTCTTTTTTAGAACTTTTAGCTAAATTCTAGAATTCTTTTTTTTTTCCTTCTGTATTTTACTGTGTAGGCGCAGAATTGTTCGGGCTTTTTAGCTACGAGCGTTTCTCCTGCCTTTACTCAGTAAAGTGCATATTTATTTTCTGTTTTTTAGTCAGTAGTTTTTTTTTAAATATTTGGTTTTGTTTATTTTATTCTATTATGGCTGTTGTCGAAGGAGTTTCGCTCTCCTCAAACAGCACAACCATGTCTCTCTCCCCTGCTGACCAATCAACCAGTATGCTTCATTTGATTGACGTTAATACTAACCCGACAGCGTTTAACTTTATTCAAGAAATTGATCAACTTAATATTAGCATTAACAATTTTTCATCATTCATTGAGTGCGAAAACCTCAATGATCATCTGAACAACATTGAAAATTGCTTAAAAATTGAACCTCAAATACCTAATTTAGATCTTTTTATACAACTTACGCTTTCTAATATTACAAATAAAAACTTAAGGAAGCAAATGAGTCTCATCTTGCTGAAACTCAATGATTCAAACAACTCGGTAACTACTCCTACTAAAAAGAAAAAACTTAAGGTCACACAAAAGCAAAGAAAAAATTAACTAAACGGCCTAATACCAGATCCCACTGTTATCAAGTTATCTTCTAAATTTGCTTGCCTTAACCCCGATGAAAGTCTTGGTCCTAGTGATGCAGACAACATACCTCCTGCTAAAATTGAAGACATTTCAAAAAATGTTGATAAATTACATCTGGACGAAAACAGTATGGACACAGATCTCACTAATGGCCATAATATTGCTTCTTCTTGTCCTGCACCCTATACTACTAAATATGTTCCTCCAATTATAATTGACAACATACAAAATTCTACTGAAATTCTTAAGAACTTCAACCAGATTACAAATTCAAAGATTGAAGGACGCCTTTTGGAGGCAAATTAAAAGTTTCTCCACTTCGTAATCGTGCTGGTACCGGCAATCTACCTCTGTACCTAATAGTTCTACCAAAAATGAACAAAACAAAAGAATTTTCGACCTATCCACCTTATATTACTTTAGGGTCAAAGTTGAACCACTCAGAAGAAAATCTGGACCCAGCCAATGCTATAAATGTCAAGAATTCTATCATCATAACAAATTCTGTACAAGAGACCCTCGATGCCTCAAATGTGCTGGACCTCATGCCACCAAAGAATGCACCAAAAGGCCAGATGAAGCTCCCAAATGTGCCCTTTGCTCTGGAGAGCATACTGAAAATTTCTCAGGTTGTCCTACAAACCCTGCTAATTTCACTCCTGCTCCTCCCCCGGAGGTCAACGCTTGGACGGAGAGACTTAAAAAAACAAGCACAACAAATGAAGCCTGAAAACTCCAACCAATTGTCTCTTTCCGCTCATCAGAAGGCTTCTTCAACTCTTCCTCCTTCTTCAGATGACTTTCCAACTCTTCCTACCCAGACCTCTTACCATACTACTTCTCCCAATACTCTGCAGGCTTTCACGGAAACGCCTCCAATTCCACTCATTCTGCAACAATTAGTTGAGGTACTTTCAAATCTTTCTGCTTTAATAACTGCTCTTCAAAATCAACCAGTCAATAACATTCAATAGATCGACCAATAATTCTATCTTATGCGTGACATGGAACTCCAATAGTCTTAAAGGAAAAATTAATGAGTTACAAAATTTTATATCTGAAAATAAACCTCATGTAATTGCTCTCCAAGAAACACATCTTCGGCCAGGCGATTCCTTCAAAATTCCAAATTATATCATATATCGCTCCGATCGTCTTACCCACAGAGGAGGAGGCACGGCTATCTGCATTCATAAAAATATTAATCATCATCAAATTCATTTTACTACAACCAGCTTTGAAAACTCTGCTATCGTTATTAATCTCAAGAATAACCTAAAAATTACTGTTGCTAGCATTTATCGCCCTCCAATTGGTAGATTCCTTACACAAGAACTTGATACAATAGCACCCTCAATCAACAAGTACTTCTACTTGGTGACTTCAATTCAAGCATCCTGCATGGAATAATGGACGCAGCAACATAAATGGTTCTATTCTCTTCGATCGGACAAATCTTAATGCATTCAATGTTATTGCTCCTAATAATCCCACATATTTCTGCCTTCACAATCCTTGCAATAGTACTCTTGACATCGCACTTCTTAAAAATTTAAACGCCGGGCCTGCTTCTTCTATCAACGATCTTTCCAGTGATCATAACCCTGTGATAGTTGAAGTCTCTCATAATTCATTTACGCCCTTCCTCAATAGCATAATCACAACTACCAATTGGAATATTTTTACTAAAATTCTCTCTCAAAGCATTCCTGGTAATCCAGTCATCTCCAATATTCAAGATATTGACAAAATAATTGATAAATTTAACTATGCTGTTACTTCTGCTATCAACCTTGCTAGCAAATCTGAAGAACTCAGTACACCACACCAAAAACTTCCTACTGTAATCACCTATAAAATTGCGGAAAAAAACAGAATTCGTAAATTATGGCAAGATACCAGATTTCCTCCGTTCAAGCAATCCGTCAACAAGCTTCAAAAAGAAATAAAGCAAATGATTCACAAATTAAAAAATGACAGATGGAATGAATTTTTATTAGGCCTAAATCCAGAAGATAATTCTCTCTTCAAAATTAACAAACATTTTACCAAAAAATATCCCAAAATTCCTCCACTGGTTGGATCCACAGGTCTTATATTCTCATCTTCTGATAAAGCGAACTCTTTTGCTGAAAACCTTGAACTCTCCTTTCAAGAAAACACTGAACCTTGCGATTACTCTCAAATTGAGCATGTTGAAGATGCAGTAACTTCCTTTCTAGCTGATCATCAAAATTATCATAACAATATTTTTTTTCTCCATCTGACACAGTTAACTTAATCAAGAATCTCAACATTCGGAAATCTTCTGGACCTGACAACATTCCAAATAAAGCCTTAATGTGTCTCCCCCTTAATGCCATTACTCATCTTGCAAACATCTACAACAGCTGTACTAAATATCACTACTTCCCTCCCATCTGGAAAAAAAGCAATTATCATCATGTTCCCTAAACCTGGCCAAGATAGGAAGTTTCCTCAAAATTATCGGCCCATCAGTCTCCTTAGCTGTGTAGGAAAACTTTTACGAAAAACTCTTAGTGAGACATATTACTTCTTTTTGCGATAAAAATTCCATAATTCCAGCAGAACAATTTGGATTCCGTCAACATCACTCAACTTGTCATCAACTTCTA
This sequence comes from Caerostris extrusa, assembly GCA_021605095.1. NCBI lineage: Eukaryota > Metazoa > Arthropoda > Arachnida > Araneae > Araneidae > Caerostris > Caerostris extrusa. The sequence goes on along the minus strand of BPLR01005826.1, from coordinate 206,721 downwards.
CGTGTCGCCAATATCATCACCGAAGGATATAACTATACATTTTTTACAGGAGGTGTCTTTCTAGATGTCAAAAAAGCTTTCTATCGACTGTGGCACAATGGACTGATCTACAAAATGATCAAACTTCAATTTCCAATTTGGATCACACTTATCATTACAAATTATCTTAAAAATAGAACCTTTCAAGTTCGACTTCATAATGAATTCTCCAAAATCGGTCGTATTTGTGCTGGTACACCTCAAGGAAACGTGCTAAGTCCTATTCTCTACAATATCTTTACCTACGACTTTCCTCAGTGCACTAACATTTCCACTTGCCTATTTGCTGACGATTCTGCTGCTCTTGCCCAAGGTGTTTCTATTCTTTATGTCATCAATACTCTTCAAAATTTTCTGAATATCCTAGAGGATTGGCTAACTAAATGGCGCATCGCACTTAATGTCTCTAAATCTCAAACTATCATTTTTCCGAAAAGGACACGCCAGACAACCATATATTAATCTCTCCCTTTTTGATCAACAAATTGAATGGGCGACTAATATTAAATATCTCGGCTTAATTATAGACAATAAACTTACGTTTCGAGCACATATACAAAAAATCAAAGAAAAATGTTGGAAAAAATTTTATCTCACTCTTCCACTCATTAATAAATTTTCTAAATTAACTTTGTCAAACAAACTTCTTCTCTACAAACAAGTTCTCAGGCCTATCCTTACCTATGCTGCCCCAATCTGGGGTCTAGCTGCACAATCTAGCAAGAAATCTGTACAAATTATTCAAAACAAACTTCTTTGTATTATCACTGGTGCAACCTGGTTTGTCCGCAACTCTACAATTCATCAAGATTTAAAAATTGATTCTATTGACAACTATATTACTAAACTTTCTAGAAATTTCTTCAATACCATTGCTACTCACGAAAATCCTCTCATCAAGGCACAAACTATATTTACGCAATTGAATGGAAAATACAAGTATCCTTTCTCTACTTCTAAATGGAATCGAAGCCTCAAACCGCCATAATTTCCTGCTCACTTACCGCTTTTTAGATATTTTACTTCAACGTATATTTACTGATCATAAATTTCTTGTTACGTTTCCATCACCGATGATTTAAATTTTTCTTACTTTCTTCTTTTTTTCTCTCAAATCATACGATTACTACATACCATTGAGTAGATGAACGCTTCGCGTTCAGGCACTCGACATCTTTATTCAACAATGATGAGAAAAGCAAATTCAATTTGTTTTCAAAAACCGGGCAAAGGTAGTATTTTTAAGGAGTTTTTTTTAACTAATGTAACTATATTTATTTACATTTTTAACTACAATAATTATTAAATGGAGGTTTAGTGCTATTTATTGTTGCAAAAGTACTCCAAAAGGAAAAGACCGTATCCCTTGTGAATAGTATCCCCATACATCATGTTATATAATTTTAGAATATTTTTTTTGTTCTAATGCAGATGGTAAACACTTAGACAGCTGTCTTGGATGCCTTAAGGTAAGCGCTGCACAGATGTTACTCACTTAGGACTACCCAGGAGGTGCGTGTAGTTTGAAGATAAGCTACGGACGCGGAGTAACAACACCCCGCAACTCCCTACGGTCCTGTTAGACGGGGACTTGCGGTTTAAAGTGGATTCCGAACCACTGCACGGTTCCATGGCACCACCGGGACTTGAACAAGAAACCTGTGGTATCGAGCGCCAGAGAGCTAGCCACTCTGCCATTGAGGCCACATTTTAGAATACAAATATAAAATAAAAATAAATATTTAATAGAACAATGCACTGAAATATTTTATGGAAAATAAAAATTAAATTAGTAGAGGAGTAATTAAAAAAGAAATTAAAAGTTTGACATGAGGCCATTCACCATTAAAATGGCAGATATGAAACAGCTTCACCATACACAAGTTGCTAATCTACACTCATGTCCATAAATTAAGGATAATTCAGAATCACACAGAAATTGAACTCTAAAATAAAAATTTCACCGGTAGAATTATCACACACATCTTGAAGAAGAATATGCAAATTACAGGAAACCACCAGATGGCGCGGATAGTACGTCAAAATGACGAAAGTGTAAGAGAGGGGTATATAAGGAATGGTGGCAAAGAAGTAAAATTGTTCACAAGCGCTTTAAAAGCCTTTCAGTGCAATAACCGCATAGTTATGGCACAAAGGAAGCATTTGGATTATTTTTTACGTGGTAGAATTATCGAACGACTGGAATGTGGACGTACCCAGCTGGAAGTATCCGAGGAACTTGGAATCGCCCAGAGTGTCATCTCCAGGCTTTGGCAACGATTCCAAGATGATGGTAATGTGAGTAGAGGTTACAGCACAGGTCGCCCCCGAGTAACAACGCCGAATGAGGACCGGTATTTAGCAGTTACTGCCAAAAGAAACAGACGGAGCACAGCATCAGACCTGTCTCGTCAGCTCTCTTCAGCTACCGGTACGACAGTTTCAAGGCAGACCATGTACAGACGCTTAGGGCACATTGGTCTACATGCTCGTAGGCCTGTCAGATGTGTTCCACTCACCGCAACTCACTGTCGCCTGCGATTAACCTGGAGTAGAGAGCATGCATTGTGGACACCGCAACAGTGGTCTGGTGTGATGTTGGTCATTGTAGATGAATGCCTTCAATTGGAGCATATCACCCGTATGGATTGGCCAGCATACTCACCGGACTTGAATCCAATAGAGCATGTGTGGGATATGCTTGGCCGACGAATTGCAGCCCGTCAACCCCCCCCCACCTGTCAACCGGAACTTCGGAGGGCATTGCTTGATGAGTGGTGTAATATTCCCCAAGATCAGATCGATAATTTGATACTCAGCATGCCTAGGCGTTGTAAGGCCTGTATTGCATCGTCCGGGAGACATACTCCATATTAACCATCATACTAACCATGTTATACTGTTTTTTGTAAATAGGTTCTTTTTTTTAAATTTGCTCCAGGGAGTTAAAATCGCAATTTTTATTAATTATGTCAAACATATAGCCTCTTTTTTGCTCTTTACCTTTTTGTTTAATAAATAGACTTTACAAATAAGTCAAATTTGTTTTGCTTCTGTCTCTTTCTTTGCGTGAACTTCATTATCCTTAATTTATGGACATGAGTGTATATGAATTACATGCATCACAAAATCAGTACGTAAGTCCCTTTTTTGGGTTTAGACGGGATTCGCACCAGGTTTCATTTCTTCTTTTGGAATTGCCAACAGTCCATCACGAGAACAGCCATTATCTCCGTGCTTCTCGACCTATCTTCGATCTCCATTTTTTTTTTTTTTCCGCCGTCGTCTTCAACACTTTTTAATATATTTCGAGACTGCATGGCTTAGCGACTGCATGCTTAAAATCCGCCCCTTACCCTATAGATTTTTCCATTGGTGGGAGTGATGTCGATACTTAAGCAGATCGAAAGGGGCGGGGGGTAGTCCTTTCACAGGTCATGGGAGACCATTTCTCCCATACAGGCGGCATATACCCAAAACATTTGTGCTTGTCATCTTTTCAAAGCCAAAACGTTCTATTTCCATTCGGAAGCATTCATCCATAAATACGCAACCGCGGATATTTTAATATATCGAATATTTAGAATTTATCCTTTATAAAAAGGCTAACTTATTCCTCACATATTAATATTAAATATAAATATAACATGTGTCTGCACATGCTATATTCTTTAACCAACAGGCATTCTCCCTTCTCTCTCTCTGTTGAAAATAAATTAATTATTTATTTGTACTATATGGGTCCCATTATAACTTATGTTAGTTCAGTTTGAGATTCTGCAGCAAAGTGCCACATTAATTTTATTCACCGCCTTGAAAAAACAAACTTCTACATATGATTACAAACTCTCTTTGGTTCTTTAGAAATGACATGCGTTATTCTCTTGGTCTCCCAAATATTCAAAATTCCACCTTTAAACTTGCAGATAACTTCTTTAATAATCTAATACTATTCCAAATTCTAAAAATCCAGAACTTGACCCCTTTATGATTTTTTTTCCTCCTTCCAATAATTAACGCTCAAGGTCTATTTTATATAATTTGCAGCCCCACTGATTAGAACTCAAACTTGTATCCATCAAGTTACGGGTTCAAGTGCCAAACTATATGTAAAGGGAATTAAATGACGGTTATCATTTTTTTTTCAATCTGGAAAAGAACGACAAAAAAAATTTAAAGAGGAACACACTCAAAGTTCACTCAGTTTATTTTACAATCATTGTAAATTACAGTTTTGCTAAACATGTGAAGTATGACAATTATTTATTATTTAAAATAAATTTAATTCTAAAATTTATAATTTATACAACTTGCATTTCAATTGTATTTTATTACAACTATTTCTAGCTGAAAATATAAAAAAGATTCACATTTTTAATCTTATCACCTTGACTTAAAAATTAATATTACAGTCAAACAAAATACCGTAAAATGTTTTCATTTCAGTTTTTTATTTCAGAAAAATCATGTGTTTATATTAGATTTTTAAGCGTAAGATGATTTTTTTTTTTTTTTTTTTTTTTTCATTTCTTTGATTTAGAACAATCTATTTACAACTTTTGTGGAGAATTTTGGTATAAATTGTTAATTTTGAATGCGAGATAATTTTATGTTCTGTTCAATATTTCTCCCACCCTCTATCCCACCTCTATGCAGTTTTTTTCCCCCCATTTTTTTATGTTCTGGAATTTTTCAATCGTAAGAATATCTCTTGAATTCCCAATGTTTCATTTCTTTTCCTTTTTCCATTTTGCTTTACAACATATTTCATGTGTATTTAAAACGGCAGTTTCTTAATTCGCATTCTCTTTTCTGTTCTAACATTAAATTAATGCGTTGATCAATGGCGTCCACAATTGCAGTCTCTCTGCCCACGTCATAATTTATGTTCTTTTTTTCGTACTAATTATAATGACTTCTTGAAGTTAATCACATTTCAATTTCATCTTACATATTTTCTATTCGTTCGCATCGTGAAAGAGCCCCCTTATTTTAATCGTTTATCTTGAACAAGACGTCACCTTCCGCCACCAAGTACATGGATCCGAGTTGTCCGTAGCCTACTTGCAGTACCGTCGAGGCACCTCAGTCAACCACCAAAGTGGCGGGAACTGTACAATCTGCGCTCATATTACTGCGTTCGTCGGGAGAACACTTCTGAAGGTGCGAGTCTTGTTAAGAAAGATAAACAATAAAAGTTTGGGGTTCTCACAACAGGGAAATTGATAATATAACTTGCATGAAGATTTGATAGGTGATCTGCATGAGAAAAATTTCAGGAATCCAGGTTTGTCGAAACCTTTGATAAATATAGATGCATCAGTGTCATATGCGTAGTTCAGCAGCTTGAAGAATTAATTGTTGTAAATGCAGCAAATATGTCAATGCATAAATTTGCATAATAACAATGAAGAATGGTGGGAGATTACGTAGTCCTTTGACTTCCTTAAACGGAACAGATTTTAAATATCAGAGAGAATCAGAAAAAAATATTCTCTTGTCAGTGTTCTTGCATTCTCATTTTTTTACAAATTTTCATTTATATATTTGTTAAAATTTTGATCTAATTATTTGTTTCCTATTTAGAGTTCTGAAAATTGTTTTAGTTCTTTTCTTTTATTTTATTTCCAAGTTATTGAAATTTAATAAATAAATGGATCTTGCTTCGTTCAAAGAGTATACTGAATCTTCCAAGATTAACAATTATTTTGTCACTCTCTATCACATGATATTTGTAAATAGTTGTAAGTAATTTGAAGGGGAATGTTTAAATTGAGTTTTTTTTAATTGTAATGACTGTTTTTAAATTTAATACATACAAGATACTTCAAATGAATTATATTTAAACAAAAATTAAAAAATTAAAATTAAAAAACATATCAAGTCTGAAATGATATATAAAGAGAATCCTTTGCTTAATTTTTCATTTCAATTGACTTTTTGGAATACATGATCACATTTTAACTGATATGTAAAATTTTGGAAAAAAACCATGTGTAACGATCACAGAATAAACATGTGAATAAAACAGATTACATTGACAGTTAATCATGCACTGCTTTACAATAAATGTATGTAAAGTAATACTCAAAAGTTGTTTATTTTTTATTTTTAATCATTTTGAATAATCATTTGCCATTTGAAATAAGTAGTCTTCATGTCTGCGTTTTTTTTCTTTCATTTTAATCGACATAAGACTTTAAAATTTGTAATTATTTATGTGAAAAAATATTTTTTTCTATAATACTCTTTAAAAATAATACTTTTTGTGTAGTACTATATGGAATCAATATATTTCTAAATCCTTCGGCATCATCATGATAATTTCTCGTTTATCAAGTTTCAAAGGGTTATCTTTACATATTATGTGTTACTCAGTGTTATGTCTGGTGCCACTCGGCGTTTATGAAAAGATGGTTGAAAAATTATCGTTTACCTAGAATTAAAGACTTAGTTTGTAGAAGCAAATCGTATCTGTCACAACCTTTAGATGCATTGGACTTAGAAGGACGCACTTCTTCTGAATTATCAGTGTCGTGATTATCATTCCCGTAGGTGGTGAACTCGACCTGACTGCTGCTTGTGGAATACTTTTCTCAAGACGTCTTTCGAGTTCATTGTCCAAGGTTGAATTGGCAGTTCTGTTTTGTGGAAAAATAAATATATAGAACTGTGTTTTACTTGGCAACTTGTCACAAGAAGGATGTGATTCACTCTAATTTCTCATTTTTAAGTCATATTTTTTACTTGTGTTCGTTTATTTTTATTTAATGTTCCAGATTTCTACTCGAGTTGGAGAAATCTGATTTGAAATACTCTCCTCATATTTTATACCCGGATTAAAATCTGTCTTTTTGCTGTTCGTCAAAATTCTCATAATATGTCTTCTTGCAAAAGCAATAATTTTTTTTTTTTTTTTAAATGAGTTATCAGAATCGAAAATTTGCTACGGAATATATTGCTGTTGTTGTCGCAGATGATGAGATTGTATTTTCGGGATAACTTTGTGTTAGCTTCCAATAGCGTCTTGAAGAGCACAACTTCACCAAGTTGCAGGGATGCGTTTGAGATGTCCGAGTGTTGTCAATCTTTTTTCTTTCCAACATCTTTTTTTCCTTTTTATGCTTTTCTAAAATGCTGTGTTCGCATCGAACTTTATATACTGTTCTAATTAGAAACACTGATGATATGCTTTATATTTTATTTTAGTTGTGTGTAAATTATTTTGTTTCCCCATTCTATAGTATTCTAGTAGATTCTTTTATTCTGTTAAATTATCCTACAACAGAAAAAATAAGATATTAAAAAATTATTATTTTTTTTTCTTAAGAGACAAAAAAAAAAATAGTTAATAAACGCTCCAAATATATAAAAAATTTATTTGGGTTTGAAAATCGCTTGGGTTCGTAATTATGACTTAATAATAGCTCTTGTTTACTTGTAATTAAAAGATATCATTGTTAAATATATTTGCAAAATGTGTCACTATAAATAGCGTTTTCTTTCTTTCAAATTAACTTCTTTTAACAAGAAACCATCTCGTTATAGTACTTAGGATGTCTATTATTCCTTAGAAATATCGAATCTGCAATTTTTTTAAAGTAAATTTTTCTGTTCTTTTGGAATTCTAACAGTATTTATTATTAGTTGCTTTTTAGAGTTTATACGATAAAGAATTATTTGTCCCCCAGTGTTTGATCGATTTAATAAAATCAGCCAAAACATACATATAATAATGATTATTTTATCAATTTTTTTTTTCCAAAGAATCTAAAAAATCCCTGCAATAATAATTCCTTTACAAGACAACAAAAATCTCGTACTTTATTATTCCATTATGCAACAGATAGATATTTATATTCTACTAAATATTCATTTTATTTTAAATTATAATTATTACAATCCTTTGCAGTTGTTACAATAATTGCCAATTAGCGTAATCGAAATTTTATAAACATAAATTTTTTCAACAAATTAATCATTCTAATTTCTATTGTTTTAATTTTTTTAGTATATTGCATAAAGTAATCAATCATCAAGAAAATTCATACTTTCATTAAAATTTCAGGTTCAACATCGTTGTTCTCATTTATTTCGTTTAGATAATTAGCATTCATTTTACTATTGAATTGAATCAGTAAACTTGTATCCATCCTTGTTACAAAGTTGGACAGTTTCTATCTTTCAATTTTTATGACATATAATTTTTTTATGATATTGTTCATTTTATCATCTATTTAAAAATAGAAACAAAATATTATTTCCAACGAAAATAAAAATCATATCTTTAAAGGAACGATGAAATATTTTTCCATTAAAACGCAATCATTCCATTGTATAATAGAAAAATAAACTATCCTATTACAAAATAAATTTTTTAGAATACAATTAATTCACATGTTGCCATGCAACGGGATCTCAATTCTTACGGAAATATTTACCAAACGATTGATAAATAAAAATAAAATAAAATTTAGTAAATAGATAATAAAAAGAAAATTAAAAATTGTAATTCATTTGCAGAACAATTTTTAAGAGAACCTTTTCTAAAGTTATTTTCGAATCGTTTAGCAAAAATTAAAATTTATTTTCAAGATTAAGTATTGATCACGAATTTGAGAATAATAATACTTTATCGTCCGAGTGAAATTCGGTGAAAGCAAACATACAACTCCATTTCGTTGACACGACGCCTTTCCAAAAATTACAATATCATGTGCACATATGATTTCTATATAGTATAAAGGAAACGCATCATTGGTATTATTTTAAAACAATTGCCTTTACAAGAAAAATAATTTCCTAAAACTGAAACAAAAGAAACGATATATTTATTCATAATAAAGACATCGAAAAGTCGGTATTGTTGAAAGGATGGTGATAAAATAATAATTTTTGCCAGTTTTCTGCTATTATTTCATTAGTTAAAGAATGGTCAGAACTATTTTTTATGTATGCTCTTATCCTCTCTATGTGCATTCTTATATTCATCAACTACATTTTAAGTAAATCTTTTACTAATTATATTTTTATATGTCCTATTTTTGTTTTTATCAACATTCCTACAATCATCTTCAGACCACTCGGTTCTTTTCGACTTTTCAGTGGTTTCGTAGCAGGGCAAATTAAATTTTTGTAGTGGTTTTCTCTCTCTTTCAGTGATTTCGTAACAATATATTTTTACAGTAACTGTTCAACTTCAGATTTCAAAGCTTATACTAATTAATTTTATATTATTTAGCAATCGTATGATTGATATGAAATAAAATCACACGATTTGTACCGAAATTGAAAATTTGAATCAAATGTTAAAAATTATTTTTTGTTTAATGCATAGATAATAGAATAATTTTTTTATTTTAATGTATAGTTATAAATGCCTCCATTATTGAATTGGACACATTTCAGTAATGCATGTATTTATTAATATTTTTTGTATTTTTTAACGGTTAACAATTTTTCTTTATCCTTCTTGAAATTCTTAGCAATGAAGATTTTTAATGGAAATATTCCACTGATTTTTAATGGATTTCGTATTAAAATATGATTGTTAAATTATTTAATAGAACAAATATATTAATTTTTCTCTGAATTTTGTTTTGCCATGTTATTTAATTAAAATACGAATTATTTTAAATAAATGGTAATAAGAAATAAAAGATACATTTAAATTTAAAAGTATTAAATGATATATGAGTTTTAATTGAGTAGGGGGAAATGCTTATATGTTTACAATAAGTTATTTCTATTTGTATAAGCAAAATCAACCCCATCCCTTAAAAAAAGAAAAACATCTCCTGTCTCGAAAGCTGCCAGTAGATAGAAGGCCTTGAGCCACCATGGGGCTGTTGCGCCAATGATTGTGATAGGGAGTTTGTTAGCCCTACACTTAACTGGAGAGCCAGTCTCTTGATATAATACCCAATCTGCCGTCTATACAACCGGTTAGCCATTTTTGTCGCCCCTTACAGCATGCACAGGCTACAGTGGGACTATTCTTTCATACCAGGCCACCACACCGATAGGTTTTTATTTATTAAAATGTTAAGTGATGTCACATAACATTAAATCTATGATTGAAAATTCGTCATAACTATTTTTTTCATTCAAAAAAAGAGTTATATTTTTCAATTCCTTCTATTAGCTCACACTTTCCCTATATATATATCTTGTTCACATTTTTAATCGTTCATTAAATACTTTTCATTCATCCACTCAAGTTCAAATAAATTTTTTGAACTTGTAGTGGATGACATTGATGTTAATACAGTTTTTCAAATATGAATTCAGTAATTAACTTTAATTCATTAATTTTAGTTTTTTTAGATGTAAGTTGCATATATCTACCGATAGATACCACCAGATAAACTTAAAAAAAAAAAAAATGAATGAAAATTATTTATAAAGAACTTTTCTGCAATAGAGTGAAAAAAAGTAGGAATTGACTGAAAAAAAAAAAATTTTTTTATATTACTTGTTACTAATAAACTGACAAGCCAATTAAAAATTTGAATACAGTTGAACCATCGAATATTGTTATATGTAAAAATCAAGAATATTAGAGAGTTTTTGCATACCGTATTTTTAAAGTACGGTATGCAAAAACTCTATTGGCACTCAGTTTCCTCTAATAATTGTGAAAATTCTCGTTTATTGAGACATCTTACGTTTATAAAGTTGAGGACTTTTATTGCAACTGCCTTTTCATTCGAAAATGTTTTTGAACATTGCTTCTCACATAGAGCTTGCCGGTATATTATAAAGAAATTGTCAAATTACCAAAATTAAAAATTAGACCAATGAAATTAAATCAGAAAATGTCTAATATTTTGCTGTATAAAACCAATGCTCCCACCATATTGGGTATATTGTCTGTTGTAACAGAAACAATTTTATTTTTAATTTTTTTTTTTTTTAATTGCATTAACAAATTCTTTAAAAATGTCAAGACCGTTACAATTCCTTTCATCTTTATTAGTTTCATTAACTCTTCTTTCTGATTTATTTCGTGAAAAAACTGCTACTTATACATAACTATTTATACGATTATTCTCATCTAAAGCAATGTATACAAATCATTAAGCAGTCATTATACACTTATACAAGTAGAATACAAATTAGTGCAATAATCAAATACAAGCCGTAACTTTTTTTCAACGGAATATTTCTTCTTAATTCTATTACTCTATCTTTAATAGTATTGTGACTTATTTACAAGCTTTATAATTAAGTCAAGCTTATAGCCGACCATGATGAGTCATATTGGTGCAGTGATACGAAAAAAAATCAGTTAGCCAAAGTCTGTTTGAAAAATTTTTTTTTTATATAAATTTGAAATTAGATATTTACACTTTAATTTTTCAATTGTATATTCCCTATGATATAAAAATAAATTCATAAAAATCAATGCGTGTGTCATTTCAGAAAGCCTTTATAAGTCAATATCTGGCGCGCGAGTTATAGGTTTACCATCACGGCTATAGACCAATATCTCATATTTCATCACTGAATAAAACTGAATACCAAAAATTTAATGCGATTTTTGGCACATACCTTTAGTTGTGAAGAAAGTAATTACTGTAAAATTAAAGTATTTGTTAAAAGTAATAATTAATTATTTTTAGAACTGCTTTGATTAAATGGATTATAACGTAAAATATCTGATTTTCATTTATTCTATTAATATTGAAATGTTCGAATTTTAGATGAAAATTACCTTTTCTTGCACACACCATTTCAATACTTAGAAATATGAAATGCTAAATAATTACTAAATTATAATATTTATTTTTTTTTAACAAATTAATTTTTCAAAAAAATCATTATTTATTTAATTATTATTAAGTAATTATTAATTGTTTCTACTTCAAATTTTATAAACATTTCTATAAAATATCCGTGGCTTTATAAACTCTCTTCTACACTGTTGAGAGTAGCTAATGACTTCTCTCAACATACGTGCTATGATATAATTTGGGAGGATCTATTTATTTATTTATTTATTTTTTTTATTTTTTTTGCAGATCGTCACACTATTATTACACTTGTCTTTGAAATCGATAAAAGAAAATCCCAGTCATCATTAGAACAATAAATTATTTTCAATTATCCATGACAGGTTATATGAATTCCATTTGCACACGAAGGCTAAACAGACCGGACGTATTTGGTAGGGTGACTATCTTGCGTGATATGTCACTAATGGTCAAAATAAGTGAAGTTTGTCTGTAGAACGATAACATCAAATGAATCAATAGCGAGAATCTTCCTTTCATGATCAGTGGCAAGTGCCTCGGTGTATACGCATGATTGTTATTGCTATAAGCTGGCGAGGCACTTGCGTGAATCTATTGTAGAAATGACATAGCTATTGGGTTCAGTATGCCAGGTGGGCTGAAAAGTTCGTAGGCTGGCAAAGAAAAATTCTTTTTTTTTTTTTATAGAATTTCATTTTATTATTTAATATAGTTGCCTTCGAGGGCAATACAACGATTATAGCGGTCATACAATTTTTAGATACCATTTTTATAGTACGATTTGTCTTTACCTCTTCATCGGCGCGAAATTTCTGTCCAGCGAGAATCCTCTTGAGGTTTGAGAACAGGAAAAAGTCGCTGGGGGCCAGATCTGGAGAATATGGTTGATGCGGAAGCAATTCGAAGCCCAATTCATGCAATTTTGCCATCGTTTTCATTGATGTGTGACACGGTGCATTGTCTTGATGAACAGCACTTTCTTCTTCTTCAAATGAGGCCGTTTTCCGCGATTTCGTCTTTCAAACGCAATATGTAATAGTCGTTGTTTATGGTTTTTCCCTTTTAAGATAGTCAATGAATATTATACCATGCGTATCCCAAAATATTGATGCCATAATCTTGCCAGCCGACTTTTTGGGTCTTTCCACGCTTAGTCGGTTCATCACGTGCAGTCCACTCGACTGTGTAAAATGATGGAGCCATGTTTCATCCATTGTCACATATCGACGCAAAAATTTGGGTTTATTACGATTGAACAGCTCCAAATATTGCTTAGAATCATCCATTCGTTGTTCGATTGTGAGCTCGCGCGACACCCACTTTGAACAGAGCTTTCGCATGTCCAAATATTCATTCACGATATGTCCGACACGTTCCTTTGATATCTTTAGGGTCTCAGCTATCTCAATCAACTTCACTTTACGGTTATCAGAAATTATTTTGTGGACTTTTTGATGTTTTCTTCGGTAACAGCCTCTTTGGGGCGTCCCCTGCGTGCATCGTCCTCGGTACTCATTTTGCCTCGTTTAAATTTAGCAAACCACTACTCTACGGTTGATCTTCCTGGTGCAAAGTCCGAATCATGTTTATCAAGCCAAACCTTGGCTTCAATAGTATTTTTTGTCGCCAAAAAGCAATGCTTTAATTAACACACGAAATTCCTTTTTATCCATTTTTTTCAAACTAACAAAAGTTGCTTCACTAAAAATGCTAAAACTAATAGTGCAACAGCTGTCAAATTTATATACGTGTCGATTGAAGGTTAGGGCTAAATAAAAATCATATGGATTTAATACTAGTAGCGCCATCTATGTGGCAGCCTATGAACATTTCAGCCCACCTGTCACATGTGTAATATAGCAAAGAAACGTCGCGTTGTTGACCCATGTTGTGGAGGAATATTTGAAGTGCTATTATGTGTTTTAAATTTTGTGATTTTATATACACATAAAGCGTTTCTTAGTACGATGCTAATCATAAAAATTAACTTTTATTGTTGATTGAATTCTTTTAACTCTCTTGTAAATTTTAGCTATTTTTTTAGTAATTAGTAGCAATCAGTAGTTAACTTTCTCATATTACCCATTTAATTTAAGGCAAAATTATCTCTTTAAAAAAACAAATTATCACTTATATTATCAAATTACTAATTAAAAGAAATTATCTTTTTTTTTCCTCATTTGATTATACATATTCCAATGCAAATTGTCTCATTTTGTGCTAAATAATTGGGTGCATTTGTTTATTTTTTCCTGGACAACTTCAAAGTGGAGTACCACCTTTCCCTACACAATAAATAAGCAAAATATATATCATCAGCGTATTAAATTGGACTACATGAAGGAAAAAATTTGGGGATGGAGATAAAATTCTTCATTGGCGCAACAGCCCCATGATGAGCTAAGACCAAGGCAGATTTCGAGACAGGAGAAATTTTCCTTTTCATTTTACGGTTGTCAGCCCTACAACCCTATTAGACAGGCATCTACGATTTAAAGTGGATTCCGATTCCCTACAAACATCCACAGCACCACCGGGACTCGAACCCGAAACCTGTGGTATCGAGCGCTAGTCAATCGGCCATCAGGTCCAGGGTTATTGTTACTTGAGTTTATTAGAATGGAAAAGGGGGAGTTAAATTTAAGATTTTTAAATATTTAAACCCTGGTACTTTAAAAGTTAATGAATTATAATTGTTATGCAATTTGCTTTTTCAATAAAAAAATCCCACAATAATAAATCACCATACAACATCAATAAATGCTTAGTTGTATATACAAACTTTCCAAATAGAATTATCATTGAAATAGGCAGCAATATGTAAGTACAAATTTCTATAACACACACATACAAAAACCTTATATTTCTGTAAAATAATAATAATTTAATATAATAATAATAATAATTTTCTTCAGGAGAATTAAAAAAATGGATGAATTTAGATTGTAAAATTTAATGCTTAGAATTTTCAGCCATTTTCGGTAAATTATAATTACAGCAGTAAATTTTTAAAGGTAATATAGCAATTTTAATTTTTAAGCGATTCTACAAGATAAGTTTTATTTAATGAGGAATTGCTTAATATTAATAATAATTAAATAACTTACCAACCATATCTCTAATTGGAATCATTCAATAAGTGGAAAAAGATGGAATTGTGAATTTTAATACAAGATAATACTTATACAGAAGCGCTGACAAACAAATATCGAATATCAAAAATCGCCGGATATCTCCTAATTAGTTATATCGATTTCGAATATCGATGTTCAAATCGCTTTTCTCCCTCGCGCAGCTCGGAAATAGTTATGCCGTTTTTTAAAAAAAACGGTACCTCAATGTTTGTGTTAACATCAATGTTGGAAAATATCGATATCTTTCGTTAAAGTAGAAATAATAAAATTGAATGAATGATTTTAGACTTAAATCGATATTTCGATACCACCTAGTCCTATTGAAGAGATTCTATTAATTATGAAATATTAGAAAATTAATAAAATTTGGTACTTACGTATTAACGCCACCGCAGCAACAAATTTGCCGGTTTTTAAGTGCCGCCAATCTACACTTACAATTTTTGTGACAAATCATAAAATATATAAAACACTTTATCTAAAATCAAAACACTTTCAAAATTCAAAGCACTTTATTTAAAAACCGAGTAGTCAATCGGATTTCGGTGGAAAATGGGCCGATATAGAGTTTAACATTTATTTAAAACAGTCTCTATTTTGGCGCATTGGCAGCTCTTTATTAGCACAACTTCTGCTGCGGTGGCGTTAATACGTAAGTACCTAAAATTTAATTGATATCAAATAATTTGTTCTTTCATTGATGTTTTCATTTATATTTAAATGTTTTTTAAAAAAAAAAAAGTTTTCTTTTTAGGACATGGAAATGTGCTTTCTCATTTATTGATAAAGTTCTATTAAAAAAAAAAAGTTAACAAAATAATGTTTTTTTTTTTTCCCCACATAAAAGAATATTTTGTATGTAAAAGCATTGAATTCAACTGAAATGATTACTGAAAATAGTCATTAGTTCAGATTCTGAGATTTTAAGTAAAATATTACTGAATATTTCTTAGAATGCCTAAATGTCATTTATAAGCAATCTAATAACAGCCAAATGAATAATTTTTTTGAATAATGAATTTTCTTCTCTTTTCAAAAATTGATGTTTCAGACACCACAATTTTAAAATAAAACTAACTATATCTAAATACTTTCAATGCTTTACTAACTAAAGTATTTTATCTTTGTTACTCTTTCTCTTATATACAAAGAGAGAAATTTTCAATTACACTGCTTTTAATATAACAATGATGATATTAGGATAGGATGTTAGTTTCTCTTGAATTCTTTTGTTTACTAAATATTACCAGCGTTCAAAGTGAGCAAAATATTTTTGGTGTGAGTTTTTTTTTTCCTCACATGAAAGGGCATTGTGCAAAAAACAATGAGTTTATTTAAATTTGTTTTTAAAAATCATGGCTACAGTATCAATATGTAATGTTATTAACTATTCTTCAGTTTCATTATTGAATATTATGTTTTTCAAGTTTTTATTCTGCATCTTTCTTATTCCAATGAATTCTATTTTCAACATTACTTTGAGTATCTATAATTATTATAAAATATAAAAATAAGACATCAATTTAAAAAAAAATTCGGCATATTTAACCTGTAGGTTGCTTTTATTACTCATAGCCTAAAAATAAGCTAATTTTCTCCATAAATATGTTAAGAATTAACAATCAACAACACAATTAGTAATATATTAAACTTTAAAAGAGCAATTTTCACTTAATCGATTTTACCATTTTCTTTATCTTTCTTGAGCTGTATTTGAGTGATTTCACAATACCTAGAAGATAAGTAAACATCTTATTTAATTAAGCAAGTACAGTTATAAATATACAATAATTATGGATTTAATTATCCTCCTTTGCTTCATTTAGTATGCAATAAAATTATAAACTTACCAGCAGTTAAAATGCCTTTCATGCTTTGTGTTATGCTGGACCACCAAGTGATATCTTGAATAGCTTTGAAATAGTGAATAAAAAAAAATATTAAGAAACATAACTTTATTAAAAAAGGTGCACTTTATAATTCGTTCTATTTTTTATTGAGTGTTTTAATAAAACAAATTAATTAAGAAAATGTACTATTACTTTAAGAAAATGTGCTAAAATGCAAATGTTTATTTAAGATAATTTTAAATTTCTAAAAAAATTAAAAATCATACAATTAACGAAATATATCTGGAAAGCTTTACATAAGATTGACTAATTTTTATATTTTATAACTAATAAATTATGGTTATTAAAGTATTTTACATGAGTAATTTTAATTAATCAAAAAAATAAATAAATAAATAACAGAAAGTAGATCTCAATTATTTTTACAAATGAAGTATTAAATAGAATTTAAATATTGAAGCATCATCAATATATAAATTATTTAATAAATAAATATTTAATATTGACAAAATAATTTTAAACTTGTTTAAAAATAACCTTATTAATAAAAATATTTATTTAATTTTCCTTTTGATGTTTTAGTTAAATAATAAAAAGTATTACCTTTTTTGCACCATTTCACTACACTGAGGATCAAAAGCCACCGATTGTAAAACATCTTCGAGGTCTCTATATCGCCCATCTTTATTCCACATAACTAATAAATTGTGTTGAACTGTTTTTGGAAGTAAATTTAAATGATGCAATGTAGTAGCAGTGCTTCCATCTTGCTACAATACATGAGTTAACTATTATTATACATTGTTAAAAAATAAATTACACTAAAATTTGTTAAATAATAATACAAATTTTTAATGCAGTATAACAAAATTTTGCATTAACCTACAGAATATCCAATCCCCATATAAATATTTCATCAAACAAAAGTTATTAAAAATTACAAATGAAGCAAGATTATTTAATCAGCTCAATTCATTAAAACAAAACAGTCCAAAATTTGTAAATCATATTGTTAAAAAAATATATATATAAAAATATTGTAAAGTAAATTGTAGTTACTAATTATTATTGTGCTAACTGTAATAGTAATTATATAAAATATTACATGTTATTGTTAAAACTATTTTCAATGCAATAAAATAAATGATACCTCTATTGTACACTGACTCTGATTCCAATGTAGTTGTGGCATTAATTTTAATTGTTCAGCATACAAGTCCCGAAAATCTGAAACTTGATTCATTACAATGTTTTCCACTTTTTGTTTGTCTTCTCCAAAATACATCCTAAAGTCTCCTAATTTAAAGTAGGACTTTTTTCATCAATTGTTTAATTCAACTGCAAACATGCAAAATAAAAAATACATATGTATATGAGAGTTTAAGTAGCTTTTAATTTTCTTGCATCCAATAGTAATTCAATTACTTTCAATATCAAAACAGGATATTGGAACAAATTTATTATTTCTAATATTTTCTAACCATTAAAAATATTTTATTAAAAATTATCATCAAACAATGTTTTATTAAGAAAAAGCCTTTATGCATTCAAATCATTTATTTATAAAAAAAAATCATTAAAATTTTGGAAAAATGATAATTTATATATTTTTAAAAAAATTGTTTAACTAAAAATAATATTAAGAAAATATATTTCTAATTTAAGTGAAAAATTTTAGTTTTAAGTTTTCATATATTCTGGAAGGGGGTGGGGAGGAGAAAAATTAAAAGTTGATTCACCAGAATAAGATAATTCTGCAATTTTGAGAAACAGCTTCACTTCTGAAAAAGTCTCAGGTAAGCATAATAATGAAGCATGCAATGCACTCTGTAAGTTTGTCTGCAAGGCTTGCTGCACATCAGTATTTTTATTTTTTTCAATAATTTTACCTAAAAATTAAATAGTTTATATTTTTAGTTAATGCAGAAAATCAAGTACATTAATTTTGACTGAATCAATGATGTATGACAGATAACCTTCAAAAAAGATAAATGAAAAATAATTCCATATCTTGCCAACACAGCAATTTTCAAAGTGTTATAATTTAGTAACTATAATACTTTAAAATTACTCAGAGGTCATGATAAACGATAAGCAAGAACAGTTGTATTGGTGAGAAAATAATCAAAGTGCCGCAAGAGGGAGAAAGAAAAATAAAAGTTGAGGATTGAGCTAGGTCAGACAAAATAAACATGGTGCTCATGGTAAAAAGAAAGACGAGTTCTGGTTTCGAGATCAAGGAAGAGCTAGTTTGAGAGGAGACAGTGGGGTCAACAGGATCAAAAGAGAACTATGGAAATTTGAGATTGTTGTGAGGACAGGCTGATGTACTGGAGTATTTTGATTTACTGTTAAATGCATTGTAGATGTCCACTGCTGATGTTGTAGTTGGGTTTTGGATTAATGTATACATCACTGTAAATAGTTCATCAATAAATGTGCTATTACTTTTAATGACTTTACAAAATGTTAAAAGTGAGTTTCGAGAAAATCTTTAAAGTTTTTCATGTGTAATGAAAAATTACACATCAGTACAAAAGAAAAATAAAGGTGTTTTCAACAATTTTGAAAAATAAATAAAGGCCTATAAGGTGTTTTTCAATAATATTGTCAAATTTTTGTTTTTAAAAATCAGCACGCTTTGAACAAAAATATTTTCAATTGACACAGAACTTTTAAACTTGGCTTTTATTTTTGTACATTTGTGGTTATTTTCTCATATTTGCTGTGAATAATAATTGAATCATAACATAGAATAATTTAATCATAGCTTTCATTATGTAATTTTTATTTACAAATTTCAATTATGTAAATTACTTATAAACCTTTATAATAAACACTAAACTTGTATAATATGCAATCAAACCAAATAAATTGGTAGCAATATAATTTGTAAAAACAATTTTGCTTCATTAAAAATTCTAATCAAGTCTGATTAAAGGGGGGGATATAACAATGATTGCAAATAGTTAAAAATTTCAACTGATATCTTTGTAATCTCAGTATAAAAACTGCTGTTTATTCTGATTATCAGCAGCAATGTTAATAATGAAGATTTAACTGCAGTTAACATAATTAAAAGACACACTTTCAGAACCAGAATTATAACATAAAATAGAGATTTCAGCTTTGATTACCCATTTACTTTCTGGATTTCATTTGTTTATTATAATTTTGATTCCTCGTTGAAATAAAATAGCATTTATAAGACAAGGAATAAATAGTGTTGATTTAACATACAAAATTTGAAGAAAGTAGAATTGCATTTGACTTTATTATTTTAATGTTTCAATAACACTTAATTAATTAACATAAGAACACTTTAAAAAGAAATATTATTAAAGCATATTAAAAAATATACTTACTGGTTTGTGCAATCTTCCACTTATATATAAAGTTTGCCAATCTAATAAATCTTCAATTAGATGATTTGTACTAATAACACCATATTTAATGAGCTGAAAATATATTTAGGTTATTATATCAAATTTCAGATATTGTTAACTTGTTGAAATATAACTTAAAATACTAACCTTATTTTCAACTTCAACTAAACTGTTGAAATACATTTTAGCTCCAAAGTTAACTTGAATATTTTTCACAAAATCAGCACCTCCATATTTAAGGAATGAATAATGCTTATGGTTTATCTTCATGTTTGCTTTATGCCATTCCAAAGGATTATCAACACAAAATATAAAATCAATCATATTATTCTAAAAAGAAAAAAAAGATTATCATATAAGGAATTGTAAAATAATTTAACATTCAAGAAATTTGGAAACACACACATAATTATTTTTTGTGGAAAACGTGCAATCGTTCATAAAGTCCATTAATGCATGCAAAGTAGTATACATGCTTCATTAATTTTCATTATGGAATCATCTGTAGAAATGATGGAAATTGTGCTTCAATTATTCTAATAAAACTGGCGAAAATAAAGAAAATGTTGTGAAATCAGAATGTACTATTTGTAGATTATATAATTTATATATCTGATATATCTAATTTTAGAATAATGGCATTTAGTAAAATAAATATCTTTATATATTGAATTCTTTAGTTAAATAAGTTACAGAAAAGTATATTAATACATCTCACCTGATCTTTCTTGTTACCTTGTGAAAAAACTGATGATCCATATGCAAAAACTAATGAAAATTGTTGTGGAAATCTTGACAAAATTGAATCAAAAAACTTCACAGATGTAGAAACCATTATTGAAAGATTTTGGAACTATTTCTAATTTTTATATTTATACAAAATTTAAAAAAAATCAAAATTCTTATTCTTAATAATAATTTGTATTTAATAAAATAAATTATTTGTACTTCTCATTAAAATACATTTGATTAAAAACCCTGCCGGTAGCAAGTTAAAAACTTGACTTTATTGTTTTGAGATTTATGCTGCTTTATCTCAATTATATAAATTCTATCAAATTAAAAGAGATGCCGTAATGATGATCTAACAATTATAAAAGATCAAAGTTTCTTAATCTATAACGTTCTTTTAGTGATCTTATCTCATGATGTACTTTGAAAATAAATTTTAATTAAATAAATTGTTATCCATTATTAATGGCAATCAAAATTTATATATAATATATATATAAATAAATAGATAAGCACAAGATGCAAAGATTGAAATGAATATATGAAATTATTCATTACAGATACTAGATAGAAGCATTAAACAATTGAACAGAAGGCCCTGAATGGCTGAGTGGCTAGCGCTTTGGCCTTCGGTACCACAGGTATAGGTTTCGAATCCCGACGTTGCCATGGATGTTTGTAGTGGTTCGCAATCCACTTTAAACCGTAGGTCCCGGTCTAATACGATCGGAGAGCGTTGTGGGAGAGTGACGTATTAAATAGGGAAAAACGCACTGATCCTATATAGTGATTGGGGGATTATAGTCCTTGTTGCTTCGCATCCCCATATACCCCCTCGATACATTCATTCAATTGAACAGAAAACAAAAATGACTACTATTACAAAAAAAAAAAAAGAGCGAGAGAAAGTTGAATCCTGTAGCGTACGAGTTTTTCGTAGAAAATTAAGTCTTGTAATGTGCATCCTCTGTCATATCGAATATCCATGAAAAAGATAACGGTTTAATAATCGCTTTGTAGCTTGTTTCTGGACTCTTTACACTGAAGTGACAAAAGTCATGGGATACCTCTTAATATCGTGTCGGCCCTCCTTTCGCCCGGCGAAGTGCAGCAACTCGACGTGGCATGGACTCAACAAGTCGTTGGAAGTCTTCTGCAGGAATATTGAGCCATGCTGTCTCGATAGACGTCCATAATTGTGAAAGCGTTGATGGTGCAGGATTTTGGGCACGAACAGACCTCTCGATGATGTCCCATAAATGCTCGATGGGATTCATGTCGGGCGATCTAGGTGGCCAGATCATTCGTTGGAATTGTCCAGAATGTTCTTCAAACCAATCGCGAACAGTTGTGGCCCGGTGACATGGCGCATTTTCATCCATAAAAATCCCATCGTTGTTTGGGTACATGAAGTCCATGAATGGCTGCAAGTGATCTCCAAGTAGCTGAACATAAGCATTTCCAGTCAATGTTCGGTCCAGTCGCACCAGAGGACCAAGTCCATGCCATGAAAAAACAGCCCACACCATTACGGAGCCACCACCAGCTTGAACAGTGCCTTGCTGACAGTTTGGGTCCATGGCTTCGTGGGGTCTGCGCCACACTCGAACCCTACCATCAGCTCTTACCAACTGAAATCGTGGCTCATCGGACCAGGCCACGGTTTTCCATTCATCTAGGGACCAACCGATATGCTCACGTGCCCACGAGAGTCGCTGCAAGCGATGTCGTTCTGTCAGTAAAGGCACTGGAATCGGTCTTCTGCTGGAATAGCCCAAAAGCCAAATTTCTCCGCACAGTTCTAACAGACAAGTCCCTTGTACGTCCCACATTGATTTCTGCGGTTATTTGACGCAGTGTTGCTTGTCTGTTAGAATTTACGACTCTTTGCAGACGTCGCCGGTCTCGGTCGTTAAGTGCAGGCGGTCGACCACTGCGCTGTCCATGGTGGGATGTTATGCCTGAAATTTCATACTCTCGGCACACTCTTGACACAGTGGATCTGGGAATGTTGAATTCCCTAACGATTTCCAAAATGGCATGACCCATGCGTCTAGCTCCAACTAACATTCCGCGTTCAAAGTCTGTTAATTCCCGTCGTGCGGTCATCATCACGTCAAAACCTCTTCACATGAATAACTTGAACAGAAATGAATGCTCTGCGAAAGTACTGCGCATTTATACCTGTTTTACGCGATGCTACTGCCATCTGAAAATTTGCATATTGCTATCCCATGACTTTTGTCACTTCAGTGTATATTTCGTACATTGAAACAAATATGTTCTACAACTTCTGGTATTTTGCAGAATGGACACAAAGGAGACGGAGTTGTATGAAATCGATCGAGTTCAGCTTTGGATAGATATGTTTTGGTGCGAATAATGAATGTTTCAGCGTATGTTTCGCTTATCCATTTATCTATTGATATCCACATGGTCTAGATCAAGGCGCAACTCTACTTTTAACACTTTGAAAGCAGACGATTTAGGGCAGAAATTTACAAAAGACTGATTTTAAATTAAAAAATTAAAAGGAATCTTACAGATTTTGAATAGATTTACATAGATTTTATATTCCATTAATCAAAATGCAGTAATTTACTTTCCTTGTATGCTTTCTGTTTGGTCACAAATCGTATAATCTTTTGGACCCACCAAAATAATTTCATGATTATAGACATCTTCATCTGGTTATTTTCCAACATGAGTATTCTCCGGTGCACAGAAATTCGTATGTGAAACGGAAATTGATGAAAAGAAATTTTAAATCAAGAAATGCAGTTTTGGATTATATAGTTAATTCAATTAACAAGGAAATCATAATATAGAGTGAAATAGCGAAAAGGAAGGGAAATATAAAGAGTTATTTCTTAATAAACGAAATAGAAGAGTTAAGATAGTGTATATAGATGGAATTACCACAGAAATACAAATTTAAATGCATGAATTACATTCTATTATCTAAAATTGGCGTTATTAAAAAATTAAAATTATCTGAGATGATTTTGCTTCTCTATGGCTCATCTTTACAATACACGAGAATTGTTGATTTAAAAGAAACTGGGTGCAGATCTCACTATTAAACATAGCAAAAATTTTAAAATGTATGAATTCGCATGAGAAATTGAAAGTTTGAAGTTTGAAGCAGAGATATAATTTTTATATTTTAGACTCTTAAACAAAATATAGAAACATTGTCTCAGCTTAATATTCTACAGGCTTTTCATGGTTGTGGTTTAATTAAATCTTACCCAAATGTCAATGCCGCTCTTTAAATATTTCTAACTATTCTATTTTTATTGCTTCGTGTGTGAAAAGTTTTAGCAAGTTTAAATTAATAAAAATTATTTAATATCTTCTATCGGACAAGAACAATAATGCAGTGTATTATTTCAATAGAAATCAATATCGTTAAAATATTAATTAGGTGATGTAATTAATGAATTTGCAGAAATGAAACACGCTAAAGTGCAATTTAAATAAATCTTATTGAAAATCTACTATAATGTACATTTTATCCCAAACCTAATTAATTAAGAGACTTGATATGTAAATTCTTGCGTAGGGCAACGAATCACTAGGAGCGGCACTGATAGGAAGATTTATTTGAAAGTGAGATTATAAGAGAAAATGATGTCAAGAAGACGTGTGTGTTGTTTTCATGATATTTTGTAACTGAGAATTTGCTAAAGTTAAGCTAAAATTTCTTTTTTATTTGAACTTTTTTTTTTTTTTTATTTCTCGGGTTGAAAGGTGAATTTCTATGTTTCAAACTAATGTGGGATTTTACGAAAGGAAATTTGAATATTAAAAAGGAAGCCTTCTCTAGAATTTTTGTCATTGCTAAATAAGATAATATGGTCTGCATATAATATACCTTCCGTATGAGCTGGGAACATTATCAAAAATATGACACACATAAATGGTGAATAGAAAAGCACTGAGAACCCTTCCTTGTTGTACTCAGCGAGTGGAAAATAATTTCATCCAAAATGAGTTTCTATATTTGATATAAATTTTCATTAAAAATTATCATAAATTTGACATTTTTTCACTACAGTCAGAAGGAGCACAAACTTATCCCAATATTTTCTTTGAGGTTCTGAAATTAAATGACCAAGTTTGGCAGAATATTTCTTGCAAGCGATCCAAAGGTCATGGAAAAGTTGAGTGCGTACTTGATGCAAAAGTTTTATTTTCTATTGTAAAAATTTATTGCATTGTCTGCTACACCAAAGAAGCGTTGGTTGGTAAGAAATTCTATAGTAAGTATTTCCTTTGGAGTAGGATATTGTGTCCTAGCTTCTATAAAAAAAAAGAGTGTTAAGGATTTTAAATTAAAAAAAAATTTCCGCTGTGCGTTTAACACAGTTGTGGTAGTGGCTTTATGATTCTCACTGCAGTTAGCATTTAGAAACTAGGAATGAACATGAGTCAATATGATGTAAGGCACTGCATAATTCAAAGCAAAAATAATATTTGCCTATTACGGTTGAGTATGTAAATGGGAAACAGATTCGACACTGACGGAGTTTCAAAATATAAAATTTTTGTTGCGTAAGCCATAATTTAACATGCTCTGGTAGAATTGTTCCTTAAATAGTAACTAAGACAGGTGTGAATAGGCTGGAAGTAGCTCGTTCGTAGCTCGTACCTGAAATGTTGCGTAGTTTTTGTGATTGTAAAGCTGTTCTCTTCGAGGCATACATCAGTGGGGATATGAAATAGAAATCGGGTTGATTTTTCCAGGTAAAGGGATGTTGAAATCAGAATGTTCATGATAATTTTCAGATTTGTGAGTTCTCTGGAAGGGTTATAATCATCGGAAGATATATTTAACTTACTTCGTCGGGTGTATTGAGTTTATAATTTTCCCAATAATACATTATTTGAGATCTAATCATGGTTGCGTAGATTATTTGAACTTCATTGTTTAAAATATATTTCATTCCAAAATCGAGACAGACATTTTCCAAAGCAGAGACTTTTATTTCAACATACGTGCTTTTACTAAGACTATTTAATACTACAGGCGCTTGTATTATAGGTTTGGCAACTCAAATATACTCTTTTGCAAACCAAATTCACCCGTTTGCAAATCAAATACACCCGTTTGCAAACCAAATTCGCCTTTCCCGAAATAAGGATTTTAAGGATGTGCTTATAATGTGCGTTAATGGGTTTTTTTTTTTTTTTTTTTTTTTTTTTTTTTTTTTTTTACGTGTGCAAGTTTATAAAGCTATATGTGCATAAGTACATCTAAATAAGTATTTCTCTATGAGAAATGGTGCAGTAGTATGGTAAATATGTATACCTAAAAACGCATATGTTGTTCTCGTCAATAGCACTAACAGCACTCACACATGTTCTCTTTCACAAGCGGACTGTATCACACTCACACAATAAAAACCAAGGTTTAAAACATAACAATCACTTTATTTACACGACACAGGCACAGCCACTCGCAGCCGTGATGTTCTCTCTTGCCACTCTGGCGTTATACTGATCAGACTCGCACTTATGCGGTCGCAGGCGCATGTGTACACACACTTTTTCTCCGCTAGGGGTATCCTTGCGCGTTGGCGCGAACATACCGCCCGGCGTTGACATGTTCACATTCAACTCTTTAAGAATTCAAATATTCACAAAATTCTCAAATTATTCACTTATACACTGATCACACAAAAAATACGCAATAAAAAAAAAAAAAAATACATTTTCCTAAAAATATTCACACAATAAGCAGATCACAAAAAATACACAATATAAAAATTAATTTTCCACATTAACACTAGGCAAAGGTACGATATTAACTACTGGCCTTTTATATGTGCCATTTTTATCTTTTAAAGTAACCACTCTTGTTACTTTATCTTCACCTGGATGAATTTTGATAATTCTGGGCAAATTCCATTTTAAAGGACAATAATTATCAGGATTTTTAATTAACACCAAATCACCGTCTTTTATATCTGCTTTACCCTTAGACCATTTAGGTCTATTTAACAGCTTATTTAAATACTCCGATGACCACTTTTTCCAAAGATGTTGAGTCATTTTTTGAACCAATTGCCAACGACTCAATCGATTCGTTGGAGTTTCACTAAAATTGGGTTCAGGCAATGTAACTAAAGATGAACCAATTAAAAAATGTGCAGGAGTTAATGCTTCCACATCATTTGGATCACTTGAAAGTGGACAAAGGGGTCTAGAATTAAGAACTGCCTCAATTTGAACAATAAGAGTTAAAAACTCTTCATAGCTTAAAATTGTTTTCCCTACAGTATGTTTCAAATGGCATTTAAGAGATTTGACACTAGATTCCCTAGTCCTCCAAAGTGGGGAGTAATAGGGGGATTAAAGAACCACTTAATACCTTCATTAGCCATATAATTCTCAATTTCTTCTGCACTCTTAAACTTAAATAAAGATTTGAGAAACACTTTTAATTCTCTATTGGCACCAACAAAATTTCGGCCATTGTCACTATACACTTCTGCAGGCTCCTCTTCTAGCTATAAATCTTTTAAGGCTTGCTAAAAATGCTGCAGTAGTTAAATCATTTACAATTTCAAAATGTAAGCATTTTGTCGAGAAACATACATATATACACACAAATATCTTTTTTACCTGTTTACTTCGTCCAGTGAAATTTTTGATTTCAAATGGACCACAAAAGTCCACAATATGAGTCACGGCACACACTTGATTTGCTGCTGACAGCTTCAGTTCACTAGAAATCATATCCTCGTCCTTTGATGCAAGATCTCCATCCACAAGTCGCACCGGACCTACAGGATACTCGTTGTTCACTAAAAATGGTGGTCCACTCCACCATAACTCATTCTCTTGGAGTTTATCTGCATGTAGACCACGGAAATGATGTCGGCACTGTTCATTTCAGACGGCACAAAATTCCAGTCTTTGACATTTGTAAATTGCTGTGTTTTTGATACGCGATTAGACACGAATGTTTTTAAGTAACACGGTTCTTTCCTTATCATTTCATTTCTCTTTATCGAGGCCTGGATAATTTTCGAATCTGTCCACAAAACAGTTCGAGACACATCACTTTTAAAGATGTTTTCACTTTGTGCACTAATTTGGATAGCAGCACGACAGCACAGAGCTCCAATCGTGGAATTGAAATGGTTTTGATCGGGGCAACTCGAGATTTGTTGACACTTAGTTTCACACACACTTGTCCAGAAGCACTGCAATATTTTAAATAAAAGTACTGCTCTGTAAGCGACTTCACTAACATCTGATAAGCCATGAAGTTCGAAGTGTACTGGTTCACTGATAATTTGGTTCACTGTTCGTGGAATATGAATGTCACTAATGGTTGCTAAAACTGTAAGAAATTCCTGCCATGTCTCAAGCTCTTTTTAGGCAAATTATCATT
Source organism: Caerostris extrusa (assembly GCA_021605095.1). Taxonomy (NCBI): domain Eukaryota; kingdom Metazoa; phylum Arthropoda; class Arachnida; order Araneae; family Araneidae; genus Caerostris; species Caerostris extrusa. The sequence goes on along the minus strand of BPLR01005826.1, from coordinate 178,419 downwards.
CCAGTCCAGTTTGATTAGCCACAGTTTTTGCAAGAAAATTTTTGCCTTTGTCACAATTGGGCCAAGTAAACCCAAAGGATCAAAAATCTTTGCTACAGTTGATAACACTGCACGCTTTGTAAATGAATTACCACAGTCTACTTTCACTTTGAAGGAAAAACAATCTTTGTTATATTGCCATATTATTCCTAATGTTTTTATTTCCTCTGGAGAAAAGGAGTAATCAGCCTCGTCACTCTCCGTCAGAAAATTTCCACTGCTGCACCACTGATGTAACTGCATCCCACCTCTGTCCAGAATTTCTGTTAACTCTTTAGTAAGTCTGAGAGCTTCCGTTACAGTATTTGCGCCGGAAAGGACATCGTCCATATAAAAAGTCCTCTGCCAATATCGGTGCCGATACCGGAAAATTATCTTTCTCATCTATTGCTAATTGATTAAGTGTGCGCATAGCTAAAAAAGGAGCACTAACTGTTCCGTATGTGACAGTTGCGAGTTCGTATTCTTTAACTGGCTCATTAATTCCGTCTTTCCACAAAATACGCTGCAATTTTCTTTGACTGGGGCAAATGTTTATGGTTCTATACATTTTTTAATATCGGCCGAAAACGAATAAATGTGCTTACGAAATCTAACCATAATTGAAAAAAGGTTGTCTTGTATTACCCCCTCCGTTATATTGTAAAGAATTAAGCGAATTTCCTTCTGTTGTAAGGGAATTTCCTTCTGTTGTCGCGTTAAACACGACACGAAGTTTTGTTTTTAATTTGTCGGGACGGTATACACCTAAGTGAGGTATATAATAAGTACCCTCAGTTTCTTCACTTTCTTTAATTTGATTCATGTGACGCATTTCTTCATATTCACGTAAAAATCTTTATATAATAATAAATAGTCAGGATCTTTCACTAATCGCCTCCATAAGGAATCTAACCTTTTTAGCGCAATATCTCTAGATTTTCCCAAACACTTAGGATCTTCTTTAAGGGGCATTTTAACTACATATTTCCTTCTATATCTCTATAAAAATTATTTTTGTAATGCTCTTCACATATCTGAGTTTCATTATTAGGAGGAATGTCCATTTCTATGTTTTCTATTTCCCAGAAAGATTTAACAGTTTTATCTAACTGCTCATAATTATCTCTAATTAATCCACAATGAATATTCTCACTTAAATCACCAGGAACACTCCCGGAAACAACATATCCCAAACACGAATTTTGTAAAACTAAGCCAGATTCAGGGTGATATATTTGTCCTGATCTCAAAAGGCTATAAAAAATCTCTGTGCCTAATAAAATATCAATTCTACCTGGAATGTTAAATTGTGGATCCGCTAACTCAATATTACTTAAATCATACATATTAACTTTTAATATTTTACTAGGAGTTACATTAGCAATTCGGGGAACAACTAAAAATTTCCTCTCTTTCGTAGCTATTTGAATTATTTTTAATTTAGCAGTAACTTGATTTTTAATATTTAAAGACGCGCCATTTAATCCCGATACTACTAGATTAGTTTTTCTTTCTTTAAATTAAGTCTAGCAGCACATTCTCTAGTTATAAAACAGGCCATTGAACCTTGATCTAAAAGCGCTCTTACTTCTAATGAATTTCCTGAATTATTATCTAAATAACATTTAGCTGTGCTCAATAGAACCGTTTTGGATCCACTTGGCATAAAGCTCGTAGCTGCAAATAATTTATTACTATTTGGAGAAGTGCTTTCACCGGCTGGTAAAAACTCTTGAGCTGTGGGGGAAAACGGGGTATTGGAACCGATTTCATTACGTTCTTTCTGATACAACTCATCGCGATTCTCTGCACTTTTGCGAGGGTAGTGTAAACTTTTATGGTGTTTACGTTTACAAAAACAAGATACTTTCGATTTGCAATTAGACACTGAACAATTGATTTGTAAACAATTAAAACACATACGGTTTTGTTTTACAAGCTCAACTCTCTCATTCACTGACATTTTTAAATAATTAGGACAATTAGAAATATGGTGAATTTTGGCACATAAAATACAATTTGAATCTTTTAAGCCCGAAACAAACACTTTTGACACAATTTTAGAATTTCTAAAATTAGTTTTACTTTTTTGTAAGTTACTTGTGCATTCGTAAATTGATTTTCCACGCGATGCAACATAAATATCGCATTCTTCAGCTAATTTTACTGGGGGGAACCAACTATCTGCTTGTCTTATAGCTATGTGAGATGCGATTTCTCTATCCAAAGTTTGAAATAACTTATCGGAAACTATTAATTGCTTTAATGTGTCAAAAAATCCGACACTTTTCTTAATTTTAAATAATATTCAAAATTAGTAGTTAACCGCGACGCAAACTGCACATACGATTCATTTAAGCGCTCAGCTTTTCTAAAATTTTCTAAGCATGCTTGTGGTGAAGGCTCATACTCTCGCAACACAACTGACTTAATTGTCTCATAGTTTTTTATATCTTCATCACTTAAATAAGTTATTATATTAGAAGCTTTTTCTCCTAATAAATTTAACAAAATCTCAGCTTTATATATCTCAGGTACTTTTTAATATTAAATGCGCGCTCTAAAGAATTAAAGAAAAACTCAACCCTTCCGGTCGAGTGGGGATTCTGACAGTTAAAGTTCTAACTCCTTTTTATTACTTGATCAATAGTATCTGGTTTGGCTTCACCTTCACACACTTCTGATTTACTTTCATTTTTAATTTTTGCGAGTTCTAATTCATTTTTAAGTCGTTCTAATTTTTATTTTTCCAGATCTATTTGCCGTTGCTCCACATTTTTACGATTGTCAATAATCGTGTTGGCGATGTCTTTAACCATGTCTGGTCTATTTTTAAACACATCACTTTGTTTAATTGCATCATATAAATCTGAAATTGTTAATTTTTCAGATACTATCAAATTTATTTCTGCGGCAATGAGCCGCAAATCTTCTTTTTTGGCACCTTTAAACATGTTTGCACAAAATATTAAATATATGGATTTCCACTTACTTCTTTTACAAAGCTTTTCACTTGACACAACACTATCCACAGGTTTGAGAAACTCTCCGGCTCATAAGGATCAAAATGTTCTCGTCAATAGCACTAACAGCACTCACACATGTTCTCTTTCACAAGCGGACTGTATCACACTCACACAATAAAACCAAAGGTTTAAAACATAACAATCACTTTATTTACACGACACAGGCACAGCCACTCGCAGCCGTGATGTTCTCTCTTGCCACTCTGGCGTTACACTGATCAGACTCGCACTTATGCGGTCGCAGGCGCATGTGTACACACACTTTTTCGCCGCTAGGGCATCCTTGCGCGTTGGCGCGAATATATGTTAATCTGCATTTTTTCAACAAGTATGATTATGTATGTACCCTTAGCATGTCCATATTTACTTCCACACACACACACACACACACACACACACACACACACACACACACACACACACACACCACACACACACACACACACACACACACATATATATATATGCATGCATATATGTGCGTATGTGCGTACATAGATTTATTTGTGAGTATGAATGTGTGTAGGTTTAAATTTGTGTATTTGTATTTGTTGCTGCATTTGTATGTAGGTCTATTTGTGTATTTGGCATGTATGCTTGTATGCATGCATACACGTAAAATCGTACATGTGATTTTATGTGGATATGTATACTTGTACGTTTGTTCACATGTATGTATATATATGTACATCTTCATTTGTATATACAGGTGAATGTGTAGATAAGCACGTTTGTATATTCATGGATGTACATTTATCTGTGTTCACTAGCATGTTCATGTGTCTATATGCCTGTATTCATGTATCTATGTGCATGTATGTGTGCATGTGAATATGTACGTATGCACATGTGTGTGCATGTAAATATGTATGTATGCACATGTGTATACATGCGCATATATATGCATATGTATCTTCATGTGTATGTATATGAATGTGTTTGTGTATGAGCATGTGAACGTATGCAAATGTATATATTTATATATGCGTATGTATGATTACGTATTTAAATGTGTATATGTGCAAGTCCACATGCAATGTGCATGTATATGCATATGTATATTTGTGCATGCATATAGGTATGCCTATCTATGTATGTGAATATTATGTGTTTGTGTACATATGTGTGTGCATAACTATATCTATATGCATGCGTATAATGTAAATGCCTGTACATGTTAACGCATGTGCATATAAATTTTTAATGTATGAGCATGAGTATATATGGGCATAGGCATGCATTTGTATTTATGTGATTGTGCATATGTAGGCATGATCATGTGCATACGTACGTATGAACATGTGTATGTGGAAATACACTCAAACATGCAAATATATACTCAAGAATATATTTGGACATTCACATACAAGCACACGCATGTGTCTCCACATATACGTGCACATGCACATATTTACTAATAAACGCACATACACATATATAAAATTTGCATGCTATATACAGGCAGATGCTAATTCATAGATACACACACCCATTGCGCATGTACGCATATGCTCAAACACATACATATTTATGCACATGCGTAGACAAGAATGCACAATTATATACATGTGCATTCACATACATAAAGATTTATAAACATACACATAAATATACATATATGCATGAACATGCACATATATAAAACATATACATAGACATGCACATGTATGAACATGGGCAATTGTATACATACAAATGCGCATACATGCATATACACTCAAGAGCCAAAACATTATGACCACCTGTCAATAACGAGTTGGCGCGCCACACAGCTTCAACCCGTCTTGACATGGATGCCACAAGTCCTTGGTAGATGGCCGGAGACAGATTGTACCAGAGGTTGAAGCAACGGTCACGCAAATCAGAGATATTGAGAATTGGTGGTCTTTGAGCTGCCGTTCCAGGACATCCCAAATGTGTTCTATCGGATTGATATCCGGTGAGTTAGGCGGCCAGGACATTAACTGGAATTCATCATCATGTTCCTGGAACCACTCCAACACAATTTTAGCCTTGTGACAAGGGGCGTTGTCCTGTTGGAACACTCCATTTCCAGCTGGAAAAACAGAGGCCATGTAAGGGTGCAACTGGTCCGCAATGATGTTCAGTTAGCCTGTAGCATTCATGCTCTGCTCTACCACAACCACGGGTCCCAGAGACGCCCAAGAGAACGTCCCCCAAAGCATAATACCGCCACCACCGGCCTGTGTATGACCTACTGTACATTGAGGGGCAACTGTCCGCCTGGAAGACGGCGTATCCTGACACGGCTATCGGCGTGATGAATGACAAATCGTGATTCCTCTGACCAGGCAACTCTCTCCCCACTGATCCATGGACCAGTCACGATGTTTCCGGGCCCGATGACGCTTGGTCAGCAAAGGCACACGAGTGGAACGTTTGCTGCGTAGCCCCATATCCAACAGTGTCCGCTGAAAAGTGTGCTCCGATACTATTCTACTTGGCCCCGCATTGTATTGGGCTGTCAGCTGAGCCTCTGTCTGGCTCCGGTTTTGCTTCACCATGCGAGACAGTCTCCGACGACCTTTCCTTTGATAGCGTGTGGACGTCCAACACCATGTTGTCTACTGCTGGTTTCACCGTCATTCATCCACTTTGCATACGTACTAACAACTGTAGATCGCGAACAACCCACGAGTCGTGCAGTTTCGGAAATACTTGTTCCGAGCCTTCGAGCCATTACAATCTGCCCTCTATCAAAGTCGCTTAGATCCACAGCCTTTCCCATCACACACAGAAATAAGTGAAAGAATGATTCTTCAGACTCTCCAGCAGCAGTTAAATACCATTTCCCTGATCAAGTGCCTTCCACGTCATCCAGGCGAGTTCATTGCAAAATGATAGGAGTGGTCATAATGTTTTGGCTCTTGAGTGTACTTTTGGTGCAGTTTACCTGCTTAAAAATCTGTGGCATTCTGCTATGATAAGGCTGTTCTTTTCGTCCAGTTCTTTAGAGAGTTCTACGAAGGAAATATCAGTGGGAATAGTATGAAACTAGAATCAGTTTGTGATTTTATTAGGGTAAAGAGATGCAGATATTTTAACGCCTATAATAGCTTTTATATTTATCAGTTCTTTGGCAATGTCAGAAGAGTTAGTGGAAATGAATAATTCGCCTTGACAGGTAATGGAGATTGATCCATTCGGTACTGTATATATGCTGGTAAAAGATCTCACTTCGGAATTTAAGGCTAGATATGGGTCTATTTGAATGTTCCTTAGCTGTAATCCTCAAAGAGTTATACTCCATGAAATTGAAGTGCAAAAAATATTGGCCGCCATAATTGTCTTTAATAACACCTCCCCTCAAAACACAGAACCCTCTCGGACTACATACAATATGAAATACAATGATACAGTAACTAGAAAAAAGGAACACAACAGTCAAAAGAATTGAGATAAGAGCTACGCGCGCTTAAACACAACTGCACTTCTACCTTAAACTACAGATGTTTGCTTTCTAGATTAAATTAAAAATGCACGCTTTTAGAGTTAATCAAACTAAAAAGTAAAAAATAATTGTTAACATAAGAATAAAATGACTGACGAGAAAATTAACGTCACTGTTCTAAAAGCGTGGGGTGCTCTATATCAATTGTTATAATTTTTCACTAGTTTCATTCCGAAATGCAGAGTTAGTTCAAAAATGTCATACAAAGCACCCCACACTTTTAGGACAGTGACGTTTTCTTAAAGTAGGGAAAAATCGAGCCCAAAGAGTCAGTTACATACAAACAAACAAACATACAGGTGAAACTAATAAAAGCATATTAATAAAAAATAATCTTTTTATTTACAATTTTGTTTAGGACTTTTAGAATCTGAAAAACGAATAAGAGAATTTGAAACCTGATTCTTTCTTTACTATTAATATAATTTAAAATGGACTTATAACTCTGTATTGAAAAGCCAAACAATTATATTCTAATTCATTTAATATTGAATTAGTGAAAAAAATGCTATTTTTCTATGAATGTTTTATTGCATTTCAAATGTCAGAGATTTCGATTAATACTGTTAAAATTCAATTATTCTATCCAAAATTAAATTATTCTATTACTTTTCCTTTTGTTTGTCGTAATTTGGATTTCTTCATTAATAAGATATTTTGTATACTTTTTTAACAATTGATACAACGGTTTTATTAAAAAAGGTTATTTTTTTTTCGTAACTATTAACTGTAACCTTAAAGGTAGACAAGGCCAATTGGTGTTGTCGACGATTTTGCAGGAGAAAAACAGATATTATTCTAAAGATATTAAGGGCTTTTTCATATTATTTAATATAATTTTACAGATCAAAAATGATGATTATCTGTTTATGATTCTTTTTATTTTTTGTTAAGTATATATTGTTATGTATATAGATATTATATTTTTTTTTCGCACATGCTCGGTGTTAAATTTGATGCAAATATTCTCAACTCTGTAAACAGCTTAAGTTGGTTGTTATAGTATTTTTGCTAGTAAATATATTGAAGTGACATTCATCTACTATGATTATTGAAAACGCAGAAGCCTTCAAGTCGTGGTTGACATCACGTTTAATTCGCATGTAAGTACTGTATGAGTGTTCTAATCGAAACTGTATAATTACTTAAATTTTAATATTATTGATTTAGCAAAATTTTTTCTTTTTTTTTTTTTTTGAAAGCGGCATGTATAATTCGTTGCTTTGTTTCTATTTATATATAGGTTATCAAATTACATTATTTTCATTAACATTAAAAATTAATTAAATAAAAATTTTAAATGACTAAAAGTTTTACGATTTTTTGATGTATAAATATATAGAGCGTATTTATTATCATGATGTATTTAGGTTTTTATTTTTTTTGAAAATTTTGTATCTTAATAATATCTTTTAATAATTTTTTTAATCTTAAGTAACTGAAATAAGTTGTTTTTATAAGTTAATAATGAGATTTCTTCCTTCATAATCATAAAGTTTTTAATTTGGTTATTGTTCCAACTCAATATTGTTATTTTAAAAAAAATGGTATTCTCAAAATTCATAATTTACCAATAATAATAATTTTTTTTTTTTTTTTACACAAGATTAGATTTATTTCAATTATATGGCACATGTCAATCTGGTAATCCTGTATGGCATTATTTTTAATCAACTTTAATTTACAGTAACATGTTTTTAATGCATTTCTTTGTTAATTAATTAATTTTTTTGTTTTCTGCACTATTTACTATTCAAAGGAGCTTTGCAGGGAAGTGGGGAAATCTTAAGACTATATTTTTAAGGGACCGAAAATAAATATGTAAAAAAAAAAAAAAAAAGTAAAAAAAACCACTTTGATCCTTAGATACACAATCATGAATGAAATATTATCTTAGAATTTTATTCATTTTTAATGCATACACAAGTTTAGATAAATAAATTCATGAAACAAAATATCTGGGCTAACATTAAATTTTTTTAAAGAATAAATGAGAATGTCTTAATCAAACATAAATTCTATGAAATGAAGCAAAGTACGTACTGTTGTTAAATGATTTAAAAAAAAATATTAAATGCCATTTATAAAGTCTTGATCAATATTACAAATTTGTCATTTTATTTCTTTTTCCATGGTGTAAAATTTATAAAATATTAAAATAATTTAGTTAATTGTTTAAATTTATACCTTAACTTACATTGCTGTCATTGAATGTTTGTCATTTTCTAAACTTTAGCAAAAACTCTATTTCTAAAATAGTTTTAAGAAATCTATTTGAGATAAATTTTCATTTCTCGTTTCTCTCCTAAATGGTAGGAAGAATGATTTTTTATGTATTTTTAGTCATTGTTTAGTTATGTATTTTTTTTTTCTATGTAATTTATTAATAATTTTTGTTTTTTTTAATTACTTTCAAGTGATTAAATAATTGGACTAACTGATTAAATTCATACTTAAAATTACATTCTCGTCATTGCATATATTTCATTTTCCATTCTTTTGTATCTGTTGTTTATTTATTTCTAAAATACCTTTTATTTTGCTATCTCCTAGATGTTAAGAAAACATATTTTAATTAATTTATCTTGAGCTATTTTGAATCTAGTGTCTTTTAGTTATCTTATGTCTTTCCTGGCTTTTGCCATCTTTTTTTTTTATTATATTTCTGCTTTCATTCATTTCCCATCATTTTTTGGGAAAGTACATGTGTGTGTGGGGGAGAGAAGACCACACAGAGAAATGGCTAAGAGGTGAGGAAATGGGGGAGAACAATGGAAAAGCATGTGGTGTAATCATTATGGAAATCATCTTGCCTAAAATAGGATTTTATTTGCAAAATAGGAAGCATTTTCAATTAAAACATAATTGTTTAATGCACATATTAATAAAAAATTAGCTTGGACTTGAAAGAATTGCATTGATGGATTTATAATTTTTCTTTATTAATTTTATTCTTCATAATTTTACAGTACTTTTAAAACTATATCATATAGATATATTTATATAAATATTCCCTAATACTGTATTGCTTTATGCTTCATAAATAATTCATTAAGCAAATATCATTTCAGGTGTGATGCAGATCCAAATGCTTTAGCTAAATATATTTTAGCTCTTGTTAGGAAAGAAAAACCAGAGGAAGAATTAAGAGAATTCTGTTTAGACCAACTTGATGTGTTTCTTTTGAAAGGTAAAAAAAATTTCCTTTTGAAAATATTGATTATATTTTTTTTATTGCTGATGTTTTTAAGGGTTATGAAAATTCATAAAGTAATTTGAATAACCAAAATAAAGTATTTGAATTCATAACAATTGTAATTTCCTAAAAAATTGCAATTAACCAATTGTGCAACTTTTTAGAAATTACAATTTCATATTTTGTTTTAATATTTTAATTTAAATATTTGTTAAAGTGCTAATAAATTATTTAACTGGTATTTTTAATTTTTTTATGGAAACATGGAATCATTTTTTAAAAACATTTACAGTTAAAAATATTTTCAAAAATCTTTGAAGTAGGCGAGGGGATGATATTCATGATAATTGATTTGATTTTTCATATTTCTAATTTTGTGTTTGTCTAACTTTTTAATATACAAGTTTTTAAAATTTTATTATTGATCTCATTTATATTATGAATAAATTGATAATTAATAATGTTGAATAATTGTAACTAATTAGTATAAATAAAATTTGTTTATCTATGCACACATTTTTTAAAGTTTGCATGTGTGTATTAGATTGCTTGAACTTCATTAATTAACATATATATGGGAATCATAAGTATTAAGAAATCATGTTAATCTTTTCAATCACGAGTATTAAGAAATGAACATCTTAATTAATAGACATGTAAAATCAATTTTTCAATTAACATTCACAAATTTTAAAGAAATTAGTTTAATCAGTGCAATATTTTTTTATTAATATCTGTATATATCCCTCTAAGTTTGTGCATTTATATATGTCTGCCACAATTTACATCTAAATTGTACCTAAATTAACAGGATTCATCTAATAAAAAACCTTAGATCAACTGAAAATTTTTTTTAATTGGATTAATATTTGTTAAAAATTATTTATTAGATTTTACACTAATTTGGAGAGTTTTCATGATTGGAGAATTTGTGATGGTTGACGTTATTTTTTAATCTATTTTACTATTCATAGATAGGTTCACATGAAAATAATAAAATAAAAACATAATAATAAAGCATATTAATAGTATTACTTGATGCAGTAATAGCTTTAAAAATCAATCTATCGATTAATTAAGCAAATCATGAATTTTAATCAGTTGTATCTTTTCTATTACTTGATGTTACATCATTAACATAATCAGAAGATTATTTTTTATGGATAAATATATATATAAGCTATTGCATTTCAATTTTTTGATTATCATGATAAATCTGAACTTTTTTTTTACTTTAAAACTGAAATTTTTGATATGTTCATTACAATAATTCTGTACTGACAATAAGTAAAGAATTTATATAACAGACAACTTGAAATTTCAAAACAACAGATATTTATTAATAAATTATATAAACATTTAATGCTATTAACAACATCAACTTCAACAACATCTTACTTTATTTTTTACTTTAAAACTGAAATTTTGATATGTTCATTACAATAATTCTATACTGACAATAAGTAAAGAATTTATATAACAGACAATTTGAAATTTCAAAACAAAAGATATTTATTAATGAATTATATAAACATTTAATGCTATTAACAACATCAAATCTGAAAACTCTGCATTGCATATATACAAATAAACTTGAACACAACACTTAGGAACATCTACTACCTTAAAAACTCCACAATCCTAGCGAGTAGTATCTTCATACTACTGTGTCCAAAATAATTTAAGACCAATTATTTTTTTTTCAAAAACTCTTTATTTATTCTTCCAAATTTATTTCATTGCCGTCAAAGTAATCTCTTCCGGACACAATGCACTTATTCCAACTTTTTTTCCAATCCTCAATGCATGCTAAAAAGTCATTGGCAGAGATGGCCTTCAAAGCTCGCGGCGATTCCCGGAATCTCTTCAATCGACTCCAAACGATATCCCCAGAGTTTTCTTTTGAGTTTAGGGAATAGCCAGAAGTCGCGTGGTGTAAATACTGTGATTGTGGAACAGTATGGGTTTCATTTTTGGCGAAAAGTCACGAAGAATCAATGCAGTGGGAGCTGACGCATTCTGTGTTTCGGTATAAAATCGAGATTTGACGCGTTTGAGGCCCAAAATGGAATTGACCGATCCTTTTGAAATTCCAACATCATCAGCAAGGTCTCTAATTATAAATCGATGGTTTGTAAGCACCCGATCTTTAATTTTTGGACGTGAGCTTCGTCGATTGAAGTTGATGGTCGACTAGAGGGCTCTTCATCCTTAACGCATTCTCTGCATTCTTTGAACTGTTTATACCACTTCTAAACATTCCTTTCAATATAGGAAAGCTCACCGAATACCTTCTGCAAGATTCTATATGTTTCTGCAAACAAAATTTAATGCAAGTTCTTTGCTCAATTCATTCAGACATTTCAGAAATAGCTAGGATCGGTTTTAGTGTCTCACAAAGCCGAGCGTAACTCAAACACTTAATGAATATTATGACGTCAAATTTCACACAGAAGTCAAGGACAGTGCCGCAACCTAAAAAAAAGGGGGGACCGTTTCTATATATAAGTAAATATATCTATTGTATTTAAGAATCTTTAAAAGTGCATTTTTATATAAAAAAGTTAAATGCTATGTAATTTATTGAAGATTTTAAACTTTATTATGTAATGGGATATATAAAAATTCAAGTTATTTTTAAGCTGCCAGGATATAGAGAGGTAAGTATTAATAATCACTCAAGATAAAAGTATTGTAAACATTTTGCATTTTATCATTATATTAATTTGGTTACTCTTTAATTATATATAGTACTATTTATTTTGAAATTAGTTTGGAAACAAAATATTTAAATAAAAAGGAGTTTTAGCATTCAATGATAATGTTGAGGAATGATTTAACTGGAAATTATTTGATAATAATTCTGCTTATTTCTTATGTAATTTGTGAAAATCATTTGAATATAAAAATATAGATAAATGATATTTCATGTGATAATTTTTTTTATTATTATAAAATTTTTTTAATATTATAAAAGCATAACTAGAGAAAATCTTGAATTTGTATAGATATGTTTAACTACTTAGAAATCTGTTTTGTTTTGATTATAGATACCAAACCTTTTTGTTGATCATCTGTTTGAAGTCCTTAAAAATAAGTCATATTTATCTTCCACCTCTGACAATGCATTAAAAGATACCCTTGATGCAAGTAGTCAAAGTAATGTGAAAACATCTCATTCTACAGATTATAATAGTTCTCAGAATGATCCTGTCAGAGGTGTGAAATCTGAGAATGAGAATCGGTCAGATCATGTAAGTTGATGCTTATCATTCTTATTTTGTGTATGTAAGAAACATTGATATATTAATTGAAAGGAATATTCCTGTTTGTAATCACATTTGATCATTTTTGCTTCTGAGTTTTTAAATATTTAATGCATCTAAATTTTGTTTTCTGGAATTGCCAGCAAAACTTTACAGGGTGATTCTTAAAGCTGACACATTAAAATGCATTTTATAACTAACTTCTACAACTTCACTTTTTTATACTGGACATACTTGCGAGCAATTTGTTGTAGAAAGAGGCTCAGCTTGGTAACAAAATGTCATACTTAGAATTTTTCTTTTATCTTTTATTCTTCTAAATTCACACTAATATTATGGAATGTTCTCTGAAGTGACTAATAAATTTGCTGCATTCAAATGGTAACTTTTCCACTGATCATTAAAATTTTCTTCAATTACAAGTGGGGAAAAAAAAAAAAAAAAAAAAAGGACTTTTAAATAGGATAATAGATATTGGGAAATTTTTTATTAAGGGCTTACAATGAGTTTTGGAATAAGTAATTTTTGTTGAAAGAATGTTTCCTGGAAATTACAAAATTCTACTGAGAATTTTAATCTCATTTCATTGTCTTCCACAAATCTCATATATTATATTCATCAAATATACTAATACTCTTTCCAGCTAGGCAAATATAATATAGTTTTTGTAATCAGTTTGAATATTAAGATAAATTTATGTCAATTCAGCATTGTCAATTTGTCTGCATTCAGCATATTTACCTATTGTAAGACATTTTAAGAATAATAATTTATTTTGTAAAATCATTATTTAAATTTGATTAAATCACATTTGTTCCCTCAATTTAATCTAGTTTTGAATTGCTTTGAAAATACATTAGCAAGGCAGAATATTACTTTAGCATAGCTCGAATAACATTATCATAGATAGCCATCTTGTTTTCAACAATTTGGGGATTTTATGGGGAGGAGTATTATAATTGCATTAAATCGCTGTTTTTAAATAAAAATGAGACACATCCAATGATGAAGATCAACCCTTTTAAAGCAGTTTGAAGTTTAAAAACTAGACTAATTATTATTCTGGCAAGTGTGCAATTAGCTGCCATTCAGCTGATATGAGATACTTTATTTCAGTTGTGTTCAACCAAAACAACATGCAAGTTTCATCATCCAGAGTGCAGTAAACAGGTTTTCTACGCAGTGGTTAGAATTGTAACATATAAATGTAGATGCAGCTTCAGTTGTCTATGAGTTAAAATAATTTGCATTATTGCAAACATTTGTTATACCTGTAATATTTGCATCATTAATTGGATGATTTAATTAAACAGAAATTCAAAGATTTAGTATGAGAAACAACAAAGATTGATGCATTTTTATACTTGTGTTTGTTGTATCAAAGAAGTTTGTTTCTGAGAGACAAAACTTTCTTTCAGTTTCATGTTATATAATCCTTTAAAGAATACAAATAAAAATTTCAAAAAATAGTATAGGTGCATATAGTTTATTAGATATTGCTTGAATAAAACAAATTTTTCAAAAGAAAACATTATCACCATGAAAACACAGTAGCATAAACAGCACTTGTATAGAAATGTTGTAGTAATTATGTTCTTTTATAAGTATCATTTTTTTTTTTCTTTTAGTTTATAATAAACATCAATATATTTAATATTGTTTTCTTATTTTGCAAAATTATAATTTTTTTTAGCATTAATTTACAATTGCATCCCTTTTTATTCCTTAGGTAAATTCAGAAAATGGCTCTAGGAATTCTAAACCTCCACTTATTTCCAGTGTAAAAGTAAAAAGTGGAAGTCCTGAACCTACACATAAATCTTATCAACATAGGAGTCGTAGTAGAGGGTAAAATGCTATTTTTATCATCTTAAAATTTCTTTTATACTAAATAGAAAATCCCATTTTGTTTTATGAAGCTAATATCTATTATATATAATTCCCGTGTCACGATGTTTGTTCCGCGATGAACTCCCGAAACTAACCATCCGATTTTAACTTTTTTTTTTTAAATGTGTGTTTTGTTCCAACTTGAGACATAGGATAGTTTTTATTAAGATTTTTTTTTTGTATTTAAATGCAAAATCTGTTAAAATCTAGCATTGAGGAAAGCGCTCAATCTTGCAACCCTGAATTTTCCGCCAATTTCTTTAGGGTTGCAATACTGCAATTAGAGGAATTCGTAGCTTCATTTTTCGAACAATATAATGACTATTTTTAGATGGTGCCGTGTCTCGATGCCTGTACTACATAACAATAAAATTCTCATGTTCTGAATATTATTGTTTTATGTTCTACTTTAAATTTTGTGAAAATTATATTGTATGAAATTTATATTATTTCTATGTGAAATAAATCAAATGTATGTAAGTATTACCTGATTTGATTATCAATATTTTTTTTTTTATTTTCTAAGTTTGAATTGGGATTGGAATAAAATATATGGAATGAAAATTGTGAATCAAAACATTTAACTTTTCTATGCTTAAAGTTTGTCAACATGTGTTTTATTTGATTAAAAATTCTAAAATGAAATGTTATCTGCAAGATAATATAATATAGACAATATAATTTAAAGAAATATGATGAATTTTAAGGATTTTTTTGAAAAGTGTGAAAATGAAGTAAACTCTGCAATTATTTGATATAATGATAACATTAAAATTTTATAAAAGGTATTATATTAGTTGCAAGTTGAAAATCAAGGACATTTTATTTTTAAAAACTTTTGTTATTTGAAAAACAAAGAATTTGAGTTATAAATTTGAGTGATTTAAATATTGTCGAAGAAAAAATTGATAAATGGTACTTTTAAGTTGGAAGTTATTTAAAGAAAACAAAAACAACTAAATATGTGTTTATATTAATAAAGGAGAATTTAAAGCTCATTAACTTTTCCATTTGTTTTGTGATTTCTTTCATCATAAAATAATAAAACATTTTTTTGTGAAGAAGAAAAAATGGACATTTTGTAAATTTGAATTTGAATTGGAAAAAAATATATTGAATGAAAAGTTGTGAATCAAAACATTGAACTTTTCTATGCTTAAAGTTTGTCAACATGTGTTTTATCTGATTAAGAATTCTAAAATGAAATGGATCTGCAAGATAATATAATATAGACAATATAATTTTAAAGAAATATGATGAATTTTAAGGATTTTTTGAAAAGTGTGAAAATGAAGTAAACTCTGCAATTATTTGATATAATGATAACATTAAAATTTTATATAAGGTATTATAATAGTTGCAAAGTTGAAAATCAAGGACATTTTTTTAAAAACTTTTGTTATTTGAAAAACAAAGAATTTGAGTGATTTGAATATTGTCGAAGAAAAAAATTGATAAATGGTACTTTTAAATTGGAAGTTATTTAAAGAAAAAAACAAAACAAATAAATAAGTGTTTATATTAATAAAGGAGAATTTAAAGCTCAATAACATTTTTATGTATGTACATTTAGTTTTTATTTACATTTAAAAGTTGGTTTTAATTATTTCTTATTTGAATTTTTATGCATTTTGTATTCATTCAAAACACCATAATACTAATATTTCTGTTCTAAATGCTTTGAAACTTCATGTAAAAGTTTTCTTTAAATGTATGAAAGGAATAGAACATGGAAATTAACCTAAATTCATAAATTAGTTTTATTTCAGTTTTTAAACTAAGAATTTTTTTGTAAAAAAAAGTTTGTGTTGACAAACTTTAAGAATACAAAAATGTATAAATAATTAAGGTATAAATTTGAAAACAGTATATTACCTACATAAGGATATTCCCAGCATAAAAATACTTGCAAAGGAAAAAAACTATTCATGTTTTATTTATTTTTGAATTATCAAGTTTTGCAACAATATCACATTTTTGCAATGTTTATCCATATTTTAAAGACTAAATTGTATAAAAAAATAGTCAAAAAGTTGATATTTTTATGTGAAATTCAAAGGTTTTGAATATATTTAATCAAAACACTTGCAAAAAGGCTAGATATTTTAAATTCAGGTCATTTCATATTATAAAATGCCTTTGCAAATAGGAGGAAGTTGAAAAAAAAATTTTGTCGAGCAAATTTTAACTTTTTCAAAACAAAGCTCAGAAAATATTCAGAGCTTTGGGGAAAATAAAAACTATAGTTTTTAATAAATAAGACTATGAACTTGATAATTAAATGGCATTTTAATATATTTACAGCATTTTTAAAATTAATATCCCTAATTAAAAGTTGTTTTTAGCTTTTTTTTCTCAGAATGAATTTTTATGCTTTTTGTTTTCATGTGCAACACCATAACACAAGTAATTTTGATCCAAATGCTACAAAAACTTTGTATTTATGTTTTTCATAAATGTTTACAGGTAATAAACCTCTGAAATGATTATAGCTACATAAATATTTTTTATTTTAAATGTTAAGCTTGAAGTTACATGCAAATTTTGAAATAATTTTGTGTCGACAGTATTTAAACTAGCACAAAATAATAAATAATAAAGATATAAATTTATCAGAGGTCTATTCCCTGTAAAATGTTAGTACAAACAAATACAAACTTAGAAATTTCAAAAATATTGATTTGATTTTGAGTTGTCATGTTTTGTAACAGTATCAATTTTTGGCCACATTACCTGTCATTCTTGGCTCTACGTTTGCTGATGAGATTAATGCATGTTTGAAACAATCATTTTTATGGAAAAACGTTGAAACACTTCGATTGGCCATAAATATGCAGTACAATTACATAATGATCCATTGGAACAAGTATTTTCAAATCAATTACTGGAAAACGATACAATCAGACTACATCAAAATATGCAATGCATCCAATTGCCAGACAATTTCTGCTCTGTTGTTCATTCAAAAAATGAATTGAGAGTGTATTTCCGGATATTCTTAATAATCACTTAGACCATAATTGGCTCAGTAATCGTGTAATTTTGGCAGCAAAAAATGTTGATGTTGATGAAATTAACTGTCAAATACAAAATTTTTTGCCATGCAATATAATGACTTTTAGGGGGCTGAATGGCCGAGTGGCTAGCTCTCGGTACCACAGGTTTTGGGTTCGAGTCCCGGCGGTGCCATGAATGTTTGTAGTGGTTCGAATCCACTTTAAACCGTAGGTCCCGGTCTAACAGGGATCGTCGAGCGTTGCGGGGGTATTGTTACTCCGCGTCCGTGGTTATCTTTCAAGTTGCATGCACCTCCTGGGTAGTGCTAAGCGAGTAACGTTTGTGCAGCGCTTGCCTTAAGGCATTAAAGGCAATTGTCTGAGTGGTTGCCAGCTGTGTTGGAACAAAACAAACAAAAAAAAAAAAAAAATCTGATGACTTTTAAGTCAATCGACACCATTGCTGATGAAAACCAGATCGTCAATTTTTCGGATTGAATTTTTTAAATTATCTGGATATTCCAGGAATGCCGTGACATAATCTTTGTCTGAAAATTGGTTCACCGATCATTCTATTGTGTAACTTAAATAAACCAAAATTATGCAACGGTACACGATTTGTCACCAGAAGAACTACCGGAAACGTACTTGAAGCAACGATATTGACTGGAAAGTTTAAAGGCGAAGTCGTCCTGTACCTACCTATGATACCATCAGAATCTACAATACCTTTCAAAAGTCTACAATTTTCGATACGTTTGGCTTTTTGTGATGACAATAAATAAGTCGCAAGGGCAGACAACGGCTTTTTATGGCTTGGACTTGGAGAACCGTGTTTCTCCCATGGGCAGCTGTATGTTGCATGCTCACGTATTGGAAAACCATCGAATTTATTTATTTTGACGAAAGACAGATTAACAAGAAATAGTGTTCATCGCTAGTTCTTAGTTAAATGAAAGTAATGATTATTAAAAATTAAATTAGGTAAAATAATTATAAAACAGTGTTAAAAATCAACATTATCTACATCATTCATTAAATTAATAAAAATTAAACATTTTCTATTCGTTGAAGCTTAATTTGACCTTTTCATCATTCTTTACCAATCACTTCTTGAACAATACCAATTATAGTATCTAATAATTGAACGAAAATACAAGAAAGCCACAGCAACGCGTGGGCCGGGTCTTCTAGTTTTTATATAAAAATCCATTATTTTAAAAATGTAAATTTTTTATTGAAATATAAAACATTTTAATTAGATGATTTCTCAAATTTTGATATAGTTTTATAAATATTTTAAAAACAAAATATTGTAAATATTACAAATGTAATATTTCAGGGTTTTTTTTTTTTTTCCACCTATTTTAAAATTCTGATTTTTTTTCCTTTTTTGGTATATGTGCATAATAAAGGCACAAAAATGTTTCAGTCCATTTTTAAATGGGATTAATGGGATTTTAAATGGGATTAATGGGATCAGCAAAAGGGAAAATATGTTAAGAACAGTCTGCCTGTTATATTTTAAATTTGTTTGTTAAAATTTATTGCTGTTTAATGTATGACATGTTAACAATCGAATTAGAAATTTTAATTTTTTTACTAAAAATATAAATAAGATAAAAATATACACTTCCTGTTTTAAATGTACTTTTTCCTATTTCAATACAGAAAGTTACACAATATTTGAAATATTGTTATACAGTACTTTGAAAAAAAATATATTAACTTGACTCAATTTCTTAAAGTTATTATATATTTTTAAACATTGTAAACATGTTTGCAATGTGCATGGTATACTGAAACCACCCTTCAACATATTTGTCTTTACAACTATTAAGGACAATTAGTTATTCTTATTTTACAATCTGGATTTCTGTTAATAATCTTATCTTACTGCCTACTGCTTTTTATCAATTAATTATGATTTGCTGCTGCATTCTTTATCCCATTATAAGGATTGAATTTTTTAAATATATTTCTTTTTTAATATCCTATTTAAGGGACATCTCAGAAAATCGAAGAAAGTCTATCGATGACAAAAGTGACAAAAACTTGAAACATAATTTCCTTCCGTCCAAAAAATTCAGACCTAGGAGACATCACTATTCTAGGAGTTCTGATGAAAAATTTAGGGATGAGAAAAGTGACAAAAGGAGAGGTAGAGGTAAAGAACAGTTAAGTGATGAAGATGGGAAATGTACACCCAGAAGTGATAGTTGGGATAGATTACGTTCCAGGTCTCGTTCTCCTAGATCTTCATCGCGTTCTTCTCGATCTAGATCTAGGTCTAGAGATAGATCAATAGATGGTAAGTTAAATAACTTTTCAGTATTATTCCATGATCTTAAATGTATTATTAAATTTCAATCTTTGATTAAAATTTAATTGATAATATTATTGATCAAAATTTACGGTTAATTTCATATATAGCTGTTATATATTTTAATCCAAAAGGAATTTTCTGTGCAGTATTTAAAATTCTATATTTATTTGGTTTTTAAAGATTGTTGGGCATATTTATAGATTATGAATTATAATTAAATGTTTTAAACTTATAGAAATAGGTTATTGAAGTTACACTATAAAACAGTTAAGTAGAAATTAGTACATTAAAATTTGTATATTGAAAAAATTAAAAAAATCGGTTAAAAATTAATAAGCTTTTCATTATTTTCAAAACTTATTTTTTACATGTAGTATATATTATATTAACTTTGAATTGAATAAAAAACTAA
The DNA here is from genome assembly GCA_021605095.1 of Caerostris extrusa. Lineage (NCBI taxonomy): Eukaryota > Metazoa > Arthropoda > Arachnida > Araneae > Araneidae > Caerostris > Caerostris extrusa. The sequence goes on along the minus strand of BPLR01005826.1, from coordinate 157,814 downwards.
AGATATTTCATTGTATTTATTGTTTGAAAACTAAAGCAAGTAATTTATTTTTTATTAAATTAATAATTTTAACATCTTTTATTGAGAATGATGAACTTCTATTATATAAATTATTTTTTTTTACATTGGATGACCACAAAGAAAGAAGCTTGCATAATCACCGATAATGAATGTTACTGAGAGTATTAAATAAAAATATTTAAAAAATACTTTTTATTCAATTTTTAAATACTTTTTTTATTGAAAATTTTAAAACATTTAATCTTCAAAAATTTTATTGACAATTTTTTTTTTGTTAATTACTCCACAATTTTCTTATATATATATATATTATTTAATAAGGTTTAATTTAATTCCAAATTTGTGTTAACTATTAAAGACAAAAAAATCTTGTTAGCCAGTTTGTCACACATTTAAGATGGATTTACTAGTCTCATTCTGTCTTTTCAACTTTTCTTTTTTAAACTTTCATTCTTCTATAGATCACAATAAAACTGACTTTCATACTAAATCTGACTCGCTAAAGATTCAACTCACAGACCATGGGGACACTGATTACAGACAGAAACCTCATTCTGGAGTGACTACTTCACAACTAAACAACTATTCCTCAAAAAGGATATCAAAACGATGTCAGGATTATGATGAAAGAGGCTACTGCCTGAGAGGAGACTTGTGTGTCTATGATCATGGTACTGATCCTATATTAGTTGAAGATGTTTCTTCAGTTTTGAATTTTGGAGTTGTTTCTCAAGACCGCTTTGAAGGTATTCACATTAAGGAATATAAATAAAGGCTATGCTCATGTTTATAATAAAAAAAGATTGTTAAAGGATTTCAAACTAATTAAAATTAATGCATTTACTTCTAATTCATTTCCGGTAGAATTCACAAAAATTTAAATTTTTAATTTGAAGACTTTATTATGTCTTTGTATAAATTCTAACTTCGTACTTTGAACATTTTTGTAGTTAAGAGTCTAGGAAGAGGGGTTTGGGGTTCTAGATTGTCTCTCAACATCTATTTATCATGAGTTTGAGACATTCTAACTCAACATGTTTTTGTCTGATGAATTTTTTATAAATGAGATAATAATTGTTAAGTTGTTATCAAATATATTTGCTGAAAAAAAGTATAATATCTTGTCTACTGATAATTATTTAAATAATTAAAATAATTTCAAAAATAAATATTATTGAATAGTGTATGTTTGCGATATAATATAGTTGACGTAATTTCAATCGACCTAAAAAATGATGTGTTAGATAATAGAAGAAAAATAATTGATATATTAATATATCAGAACTAATGAAATAAAAATAATAATAATAAAAAAAAAATACATTTAGGCATAATTGTCAAGTATTTGTTGGAAGATGCAAGTTACAAAATTTATATAATTATAATATGTGTAAGAAATTCAATGATGCTTTGTAATTCAGAAGGCAAAAATAAAAGGGGAAAAATTAAATGGAAAATTATTCAAAAGGAATGCTCAGATAGAGGAAATGTGAAAATTTGAAATGACATTTGTTATGAGGAAATTGAAAATATAGGGAAATTAATGAAGATCAAATTATTTTAAATTAATCTGAATTAATAGCACTTATTCAAATTATTGAAAAGTTGGACTGAGCAGAATTCTTATCATAAAAAGATGAATTTAAAAACATTTAAGATTGACAAAATCAATTTTAATAAAGGGGGAAAGAGTATTATATAACTTTTTTAACTGTATTATATTTGAAAAACTGTATTATATTGAAAATTTATTTAAACTAACATCAGGGTTATATGATTCAATGGCAGAAGAAAATGATAGAGTTTTAATGTAAAAAACAAATGACTACGTTGAAGGTTGTCTGGTGAACTGTATAAAAATACCTTATTCAATGGTAAATAATCTGCTCTAGTGCTTTCATGCTCTCTATTTAAAATATTCTTCTTCTTTTTCCACATTTAAATAATATAATTTTTATTTTTCTGCTTCCCTGCTCACAAATGTATTGTTTTGTTTCTAAAATATGAATTCCAGAACATGTAGAAAATGTTTAAATGAGTCTATACATTTTCCAAACAAGGTCAAGTTGTCGAGACTTCATAAATTTTAATGTAGCATAAAAAAAAAAGTACATTCAAACTATCGTGTTTTATTAAGACCTTACTGTACATGTTTTACTTGTTAATTTTTTTAATGTACCAAAAGTTGTGTATGTAAGTTTTTTTATGAAATTAAAAAAAAAAAAAACACCTTGATATTTCAGATTCTTCTACTATATCTAAGTCTCCAAAGCAACCTCCTCCTCCTCCTGCTTCTCCGCCACCATTACCTCCTCCACCACCTCCCTTACCACCAATTCCACCTCCAGGTATGTTATTTCAACTCGTAATAGATAATTCTTTATATATTTAAAATATCTTTATATATTTTATTTATTACTAATATGATTAACATTGCTATGCAAATGATAGATTTTATAAAGTTTTTAATAACAATATAGAAAAATAATATTAAAAATGCTCTGTACAATTTAATCTGCAATTTTTGTACACACAGCATTTTTAATCTTATTTTTAAATTCTGGATGTCTAAAAATGTGTATTCTATGTTGTAAGATGTGAATAATTATTATAGTATAGAATGCATTAATGTTTGTAATTGAGTAAAATAATATTTTTAGTAACTTTTCATAGTTTTTTTTTTGTTAAAATTGTTTGAATACTAATGTGATAATGATTTAATGCTTATTAAAAATTCAAATGATTTAAGTATTAGTTAATTATTAGTATCGTAAAACTTTAAATATTAGACATCACTTAAATATTGGATTATTCAGTTTCAATTATTTTTATGTATAAAATGTATAACACCTGAATTGCTTAAAAATATTAAAAAAAAAATTTTTTTTTTTAAATTTGGCTCTTCATACACCTAAAATGTAGTGTGTATGTATCTGAAACCTCTTTTGAAATATGTATGCATGCATAACTAACACTCTTTCTAAGTAAAATAACAATGGGTATCATGTTACTGTTCTACTGTTTAGAAGTTTAATTTATGTCTCTTTTAGAAATAGTGATCATACAAACATATATTTGTTTTAATAAATTTTTAGTGCAACTTATCTGTAAAAATTGCTAGAGCTTACTTTAACGTTACTCATTTACAATAAATTAGGTTCTTTACTCATTTACAATTAATTAGGTTAGAAATTATTTGATTTTTATGAAAGATTTGTTGAGGAAAAAATGTAATTTTCTGAATAGAAATAAGTAAAATAATTGTTAATTTCTGGATATATAAAAAATTAAATACAATTAGCAAATTGTGAACATATTCTTAAATACCACAAAGAAGAGAATAGTAATATTTATATCATCTTATGTTTTCATGAAACTATTTTATTATTTTTTTTTCAGGTTATGTGCCTGAGCCTTATAATCCTGAAGCTCCTGGTATGAATGTCATTCCTAGAGTTAATTATTGGGTCCCTCCACCTGTACATCACATGGCACCCCCTAACCATCCTCTCCTCTTCCCCCTTCAACTCCTGGACTTCCTGGAATGCTGTTTAACCTCAATGAACTCCCACCTCCATTTCACAAAACACATAGAGCACGAGAGCTCATTGGGGTTCCGACAGTTGGAAGTAAGTTGTTAAATATGTACTGTAGATTATTGAATTTTCAAATTCTTTTTTACAGAATCTTATTTAAATGGTTTCTTTGTGTAAGGAATGCCTTTAAAAATTTAACAATTTTTCTTGTTTGTCATAGAAGAAAATTAATTAGTTTTTTCTCATGAATTTGTTTATCATGTGTAAGCAGTTTTACCACTCAAATGAAATGAATAAGGAAATGCTGCTATTATATGCACTGACATAAGGCCACAAATATAATCATATATCATCAATCATAAAAAGTTAATATAAAATTAGTAGTAAATTACAAACACTAATAATTATATAGTAAATTATAATACTAATACCCAATATTAATCCTGTAATCAAGTTCAGTGCCCAACATAAATATAAAAAATGAATTAATTTACTCTTTTATGTGTAAATATTAATAGAAATGAAGTTTTTTGTTACTAAAGCTAATTAAGCCATTAGTTTAAATATTGATAGAAAATTGTTTTATTTAGTTATTAAAAATAATAAATAAGTAAATTTAAAATTCAAATTATTGTTGCTTATAGAATATTTATTGATAAATGAATTTTTCATGAAACATAGGAAGTAAAAAATTTAATTGATTATTTATTTTATAGTTTATCTTCATAATGAGAAATCTAAGGTGCAATATTATGGGTGTTATAAAAGTAAAATTTTTCCCATAGAAGTTTTTGTTCTGTAGAATAGAAAGGGTTAATTATAAATATACAAATAAAAATAACTCTTATTTTCTAATCCACATAGTTTTCCTACTTCATTTTATCCATTTGTTATGTAATAACTAAACATTATTTCTATTAATAGAAGTTCATTCTTAGCTATCATGCAATCAAAAATGGTTCTAGATTTAAAAAAAAAAGTTATATTGTAAGCAGCACAAAAAATTGCCAGACAAATTAGATTAATTAGTGCTGAAATACATTTGGTATACTGATTTTCTATTAATTGAATAGTCATCTTTTCGGAGTTCTGCAAAGTCTGGCATAATCATGATTTAAATTAAAAGCAACTGTGTGAAGATAAAATAGGCAGAAGATAGATTAATGAAGTTGACATTTTGCATTATGTGAGGGAATCTAAATTGACATGACCCCTTAAATGTAGGTTTACATTTTTTTCTTAACTATTCCTTAATATAAATATTTTTTGAAAACATTTGATGAGTGAGAACGTGTAAAAAATTGTCAAAAATCTAGAAAAACGTTTTTTGCAAATTCGAAAAATATGCTGATAATTTTTCTGTACCTAAATGCTCATTAATCCAATAGTACTTCTTAAAAATTGAAGTGTATGTACATATATCTATATAAAATTTAAATGTTTGCTTGCAAATTTATGAAATCAAGTCCAGAAACCCTGCATTATTACCAAATTAATGTGTTCATTCCTCATTAATACTATAAAAATTAATTTGCTCTCCTGTGTGTAAATTCTTAGTATGATTTGTAGCTAATATGTATTTCTAGTGAAAATAACTTTAAAAGTTTTAAATCAGTTTGATATTTCTTTTATTGTAATTATTTCTTTTATTGTAATAAACCATATTTTACTTAATTTTTATATGTTAAATACAACTAAGTTTTTGACTTAAGTTTAAAAAAATTTACTTTAAAATGAAATTAATTTATTTCCTATTAATGTTTCAGATTTAACACTGGAAAAAGAAAAGGAAAAAGAAAGGAACAAAGATGTGATCAAAGCCGCAGATGAAAATTCTGAGAACTGTTTGAAATCTTATTCTGTTGATGGAAAGAACAAAACTGTAATTTTAAATGAACTTAAAAGAAAGACATTTGATTACAATAGACTAGGTGGTGGTCCTAGGAAAATGTCCAAAAGATTTAATAACAATCGTACTATATTAGAAGTCAGAAAAATACCTCAACATCAAAACAATATAGCTATGTTGAATAGTCATTTTTCTAAATTTGGGCGAATTGTAAATTTACAAGTAAGTTTTTCTTTTTATTTTCAGCTAAATTTTAATTTCATTTAAGAAAATTGACTGTTATTATTTTATTTGTAAAATTTGGGTTTAGTATCATAGTTATAGTTAAAAAAAAAAAAAAAAAAAAAAAATTGCAAATTTTTTTTTTTTTTTTTAATCATTTGATTATTATATGAAATTTTTTTAAATATTCACTTTGTATATAAAAATATTTACTTTGTATATATTTATATTTAATGTAACTTTTCATTGAGATAGTATATATATTTTTTTATTCTTTCTATGTGATTTTTCATTTATATGTATATCAATCAAATGCCTTATGACTTTTCCAAAAATGCACTTCTTTCCTTTCAATGAATAGGGAAAAACTGATGAATTGGTTTGATATTATTTAAGAAAATAAGGTGTCCAATTTAGCTGTTGCTTGCCTGCTTGTTAATGTGCCCTATTTTTGGTGTAAAATGATATCTTAGAGGGAAATCCAATTAAAAGTTGTCGAGATTTAGCTAAAACATCTGCTAGCTCATTTCCCCTCTATGTCTACATAAACCGAAGTACAGAGAAATTCTATAGATAATATTGAGTTCAAGGTTTTTTCCTAGGTCATTTTTAAGTAACTTAAAACTTGCATTCATTGCAAATTACAATTTTGGAAAGCCTGAAGATCTGAGAGATTATCATATACAAGGTAGGTCTGAGTTGCAGTACAGATGATAAAATCAAAGTGAGGTTTTTATCTGTAAAAATACTATTGGTGCAAAAATAATTGCAGTTTTGAATTATCACTTACTTTATTACTTTAAAGCAGTTTATCTCAGCTTAGAATAAAGTTTATAAATCGAAATAAGAACTATTAGAATATATGTATCTTGGCCGACAAGTCTATTTATTTTGGCAACATAGAATTTTGAATTTTAGAGCTGTTGAATTTTTTTCGAAGTCATTTTGAGTTACTGCTTGGTTGTTAAAAATCTTTTTGTAGGAAATTGTTGAGGTACTTGGAAAAGTTGTAATTGGTTGGTGAGATGTTTTGTGAGCAAGCTGAGTGAAGTAGAGTTGAAGAAGAGTATCCCATTTGGGTCAATTTCTTGCCAGTCATTTGTGAGACACGTTTAGCATTGTCATGCAGAAGAATTGGCCCTTTCTATTGACCAAAGCTGGGTATAAATGTTGCAATGTGTGGTTCTATTTAGTCATTTTCTTAACTGGTATTTTCTTGACTGTCAACTTCTGTGGTGAAATGGTTTCACCAGGATTCTTGAAGTTATAGTGAATTGGTTTTTGTTCAACTTGTGAGACATTCATTTGGTGAATTTTTTTTGATTTTAATGTTTGGGGCGAATATCTAATAGCTGTTGAATGTTCAACTTTTAGTTCCTCTGCAACCCCTCAAATTGTTTTGTGTTACCGCTTCAATAACGGCCCTCAATTAGCTATTGTCATTTGCAGAAGGGCATCTTATCTTCAATGATTTTGTGGTGAATAATGCAATATCTAACTGGAATATTACAGAGCAGAAAGAGCATGATTATTCTTTCTGAGTAATAGGATGCATGCACGATTTACTCACAATTGCTTTTATGTTTGTCAATTCTTGGGCTGTACCAAAACAATCTTTTGAGATTAGTGATTTTCCTTGATGAATAATATGCTTGTTTTTGACTTATTTAAGTATTGACTTTTAAGACAAAATTATTCTTTATGATTTTTACATGAGTCTTTAGAGTTGCTCCTTATAGAACTTCAAATAAAAGTGTAAAAAACTAAACTCTGTGCTGGAAAACGATCAATTCCTCCAAAATTCTTTTGTGTCATTTTGAAATGTAAATGTATTTACCTTAGATATAATACATTCTGCTAATCAACAACATTGGATCATGCACAATGCTGTTTACCAACTATTTATTTATTTAAAAATGTTACAACTTTTTAATTCCCTTTACTAAAAGGAAAATGCTATGATTTAATAGTATAGGACCGCACCAACACAGCGTTCCGAAAATATTTGGGTTTCTCTCATTCTTTCCATCTCATCTTCTCTCACTCTCAATTTCTCCTCATTCTCTCTCTCTCTTATTATATCTCTATATCATTCCACTAGAAGGTTAAAAAAAGAAGCAAGGAAGTTAACATTAAAAAAAAACTAATCATCAAGTCTACACTATGCTGACAGCGAATCTTTAAGAGATCTTTTAACTGTTGGTTTCGGTATTTTTTCTAACTACATCACTAATAAAAAAATTAATGTAAGAACTGGCAAAATTGAGCTTAGCTTGCTTTTATCACTAACTAGATTATTTTTCTGTGCTCAAAGGATTTTCATCTGTCTGTATTACTTCCAGTCAGCCATTAAGTGAATGCCATTTATTCACAAGTTGTTTAGATGGCAATTCAATTCAATTTGATTTGTTTTGATCTACTATCATTAACTCAAGTAATTTTGTTGGGTTTTGCATTTTGTTGTGAGAAAGTTATCCACCATGCGATAACGATAAAGTAGCACACACTAAGCAAACACACAATTCTATTACGCAATAATAAGTGGCAGAAAAAAAAAACTGAAGTTAGAAAACATCGGATCGGAATTATTTCGGCACTAAAGCAATTGCTTTTTTAGCTGTTATTATTTTTGTTTAAATGATTAAAATCGTTCTAATCCTACTCTGAAATTCTTCGTCTATGGAATTTTCCCTTGATGATCTGCTTTATGCAATAGGATTACCATTGTTGCACTCTCTATTTTCTTTTTACTGTAACACTTTGACCTCCACCCCTTTACGATCTCAATACCGCAGAGATTGATGGATGCCTATTCCATTTTGTCTTTTCTCACTAGGAGTGAGATTTTAAACATGCCCTTAAAGTTTTTTTTGTGAGCATTTTTGCGAAAGTGATTACCATTTCTTTCGCATTCCGAGAGTTTATTGAACATTTTGCAAAAAAAAAAAAAAAAAAAAAAAAAACGATCGTAGCTAATCCCTGCTATAAATTATACAAATGCAGTGTGTAACAAATACTTGATTAAACCGTATTATTTTGGCACATTTTTATAATTAAAATTTCAAATATCTTTGAGCCACTATAGAAAACATCTGTTCCCGATGAATAGAATATGTTTACTAGTATTTAATATATTTGCTGATGTTGTGTTGTATTAAATTAATACAGCTTAAGATATTCATTTTTAATGAGGAAAATTTGTAGCATAATAGTTAACTAATAGATTGCATTTCTTTTCATGCAATATCAGTAAATCAAGAATTTTTAAATTACCAGAAAGGAATATCTTAGAAAATGAAATTAGAATGTATAGTTTGATGTATAAATAAAGTAAAACTTTTCTACTTACCAATATTTTAATAATTAGAATTTAAAATAAAATTAAAATAAGTATATTGAAATCTCAATGAAATGTACAATTTAATGTTAAACTCTGCTGAAAGTTCCCAATATTCTTATCAGCTCCATTTTTTATTTCAAAATTGCGTACAAAAATTTGTTCAGAAATATCGTTTGAAGTGCTTTAATAAAATGATTCTGTAAAACTATTTGTATAATTCTGAACTTGTTATTTATTAGTAAATAACATAATAATTCTCTAAATTGATTACTTGGTTTTAATTATATAAATTTCTTAATGAATATTTTATTTTCTTAGGTTGGTTATGATGGTGATCCTGAAGCAGCATTAGTACAATTCATGACTGACACAGAAGCTACAGCTGCATATAGATGTGCTGAAGCTATATTAAATAATAGATTTATTAAAGTATTCTATCATAACCCTCAGAAAAAGGATGAAAATAGAATTAGTAATGATATCTCTGTAAATATTTCAAATAAAACTCTTCAATCACAAGCAAATAATTGTAATGATACAGACGAAACGCAAGTCGATTTGAAACAAAATAATATGGTAAAATAATCCAGTTACTTTTTTTTATGTAATTGCCAGTTTTTTAAATAATGGACAAATATATTGGTAGTCCTTGTGTGTTACAATTTATTCTTCTAGCAGTTTTATTAAGTATGACTCAATATTAAATCTTTTTCTAAAAAAATATGCATCCATTTCTGATGACTGTTATTAATTTATATGATTATAAAGTAACCTCTGAATGAAAACATTCTATTATGATTAATTAATTTAAATGCCTTTAGTTTAGCTTTACAAGTAATTTTAGTTAAGTCATTTTTATAATTGTAAAAAATTATGTTTAGTATATCCTATTTCATAAAATAATTAAAAAATAATATTTTAAAAGTAATTATTTTGAAAATAATACACGTAAATTATTCTAATACATTATTACCTTTAAAAATATATGAGCCATTTTCTTTGAAAGTAATATAAATCTATATTTGATCAAAGTTAATAATATCAATGAATGCAATCTGCTATGAGCTTTTTATCTATAAACATTTGCCTGAAAAATTCTTCAAAATTTTCCTCATTTTGTCGATATAAATTGTCGTAGTTAATAAAATTACAATTATAATTACTTTGAAAGTGGTGTAAGTCCACTTTTCGCAAAGGCATAATATTAAATTCAAAAATTATATTACATAATTTATTTACTTCATTTTTATAAGTGTGGTAACACTTAATGACAAAAAAAATTTTTGTTCGTTTACTGAATTTTGTTTGCTTTTGAATCATTATCAGAGGAGGACTCCATAGCTAGAGTTAAAAATGCTATTAGTAGTTTGTTCTATTTGTTCACCATATACAATGTTGTATAAAGCTTCATTTGATAAAAATCTGGAGTTTAAAACACTAGATTTAACCCCAGATAAGGAAGACCACAAAATTTGAAAATATAATACTAACACCTTTATATCATTATGCCAAGCCCATCATATCTGGAAAATTCTACAATTTGATGCATTTATTACCTTATATTCCACCAATACATCATGACTATTTTCAAAAACTTTCTCACTATGATAAAAAATTAAAAATGGTATTAATATAAAGTTGTAATTAAAACAGCATTACATGAAAAAATATTGAAACTGAGCATTTTTATTTTGTTTTTTTGGCACATTTAATAAAAATTTCATAAAAAAAATAGTTTGATTTAATTGAAATCCATATTTAATTTTTGATAAATGTATCATTTAATTTTTTTGACTTGCAGAGTGGTGTAAGTATATTTGAGGTCATCAAAAGTATAAATTTCTTTTCACTAATTCAATCATTTATAAACTTAAATCAATTAAAATTTTAAAAATATAAAATGAGTGTATTAACATATATCAATATTTTTTAAACCATTCAAATAAAAACCTTTAAATATCTCCATATAATATAAAATGGACTTGCATCATTTTTAGAGAAAATGGCTCATATATAAAACATGACTTTTAATACAATTGACTTTTTTTAAATATTTTTTACATACCCTATTTTTACTTTGAAAGTAAACGTTAAGCTAGTGATCAAATTCTTGTTGATCCATCAAAATGATATTAAAAAAAAAAAAAAAAAAATGCAAGAAGTATTTTTATATAAGTTTTATAAAATTTTTAATCAATAAAAAAACTTTATTTTATTGCAGTCTACTATATACACCTCAAAAGGAAACATTTCTAGAACAGTATTCAATCCTTCTGCGAAAAAGAACATACCGAATTTTAATGCTGGTACACCAACAACTCTTGCGCCAGCTAGAAGGATAAAAGACGATCAAAGAAAAAAACAGGTAAAGTATAAAATATTTTTTAAAATATAAGTTAGAAAAAAATTCTTCAAACTATTGCATTTTATTAAACAAAGATCTATTACTATTAAGCCTTGTTATTATTTTCTGTATTAAAAATATTTGATGTGAACATTGATGAACAAAAACATTAATTATATTTTACATTATTAATTTAATTATTATTTGAGTTTATGTGAATTAACAATATCATTGAGTATTAAATTTAATTTAAGGAAAAAAAATTAAGATTTTCAGCATTCATCAAGATGATGTTAATATTAGATAATTTAAATTGAATTATTTATATAGATTATTTGTTTAACAATAACCATAATTCTGATATATTTTTTATTGAAGGATGCCATGCAAAAGAGATTAGAATTGCATAAGAAAAAACAAGAATTCTTAGATTTACAAATAGAGCACCAGAAAGTAAGTTTATTGTAAAATTTTGTATATTTTTTTATTTTTCACAATTAAGTCATATAAATTCAGCTCAAATTTTCAAAAAGAACAATACAATACTTTAACATTTCTCCCACTTCTGGTTATTTGAAGGGGAAAAAATAATTATAACTTACTTGTTTTCAAATGTTTTAACTGTAAACAAAATTTTACCACATTTTTAAAAAATGTATTTCAAACCTTATTGTTTCAATATATTAAATGAGCAGCTGGATGGGCTAATACTATTAAAACTGTTTCAATAATTGTGTACTTGGAATTTTCTTTGCTATTTTATATTTAAGTAATATGCAAATGTATTGAGTACTAAAATTATCATGTTGATTAAGTGCCATTTATTTAAAAGTCATATAATAGGTGTTTTTTAAAAATTAAGTTTTGAAATTTTGGTGAACAACCCTTCAATTTTGTTTGATGATCTCTTCCCCACTACCAGGCTTTAAAATGTTGAAAGCTGAGGAAATTATTCTAAATTTGAATAAACTTCACATCAGTCTAAGTGAAAAATCCCCCCACCCCCCATTATTGCATTAGAATATGGTCAGAATAATTTTCAGTTTGTGTTTGTGTGTGTGTGGCTATTTTTACAAAATGTGAAGTTTTGAATTTTATATGTTTTATTTAAAACTGTTAGACCTGCAATGTTAACTTTTTCATGTGGAAGTAAATATATATTTCAATCTCAAGTAAATTAATAAAGCATTATATTGAGATTTGAAAAAGAAATCAAGATTTTGCATGTACTACTGTCCCAAAAAGCGAGACCAATTTTTTTTTTTTTTTCAAAAACTCTATTTATTCTTCTAAATTTATTTCATCACCACCTTCAAAGTAACCCCTCCTTCCCGGACACAATGCACTTATGCCAATTTTTTTTCTAATCCTAAATGCATGCTAAAAAGTCATCGGCAGGGATGGCCTTTAAAGTTTGGGGTGATTCAAGTTGAATTTCTTCAATCAACTCAAAACGGTGTCCCCAAAGTGGTCTTTAGAATTTAAGGAATAGCCAGTAGTCGCACGGTGTGAATACGGTGGTGGAACAATATGGGTTTCATTTCTGCCGAAAAAGTCACGAAAATCAATGCAGCAGGAGCTGCCGCATTCAGTGTTTTCGGTACCAAATGGAATTGACCGTTCCTTTTGAAAGTCCCAACATCACCAGGAATGTCTCTAATTGTAAATCGACGGTTTGCAAGCACCAAATCTTTAATTTTTTGGATGTGAGCTTTGTCGATTGAGGTTGAGGGTTGACCAGAGGGCTCTTCGTCTTCGTTCTCTTCCTTCTTTGAACTGTTTATACCACTTCCGAACATTTTTTTTCCAGCATAGGAATGTTCACCGAATGCCTTCTGCAACATTCTATGCATTTCTGCAAAAATTTAATGCAAGTTCTTTGCTCAATTAATTCAGACATTTCAAAAATCGCCAGAATCAATTTTACCATCTCACTAAGCCAAGCGTAATTCAAACACTGAAGAATATTGATGGTGACTGATGTCAATTTTCACACAGATATCAAGGACAGTGCCAGCAACCTGAAAAAGAAAAAAAAAAAAAACATTGAAATTCCATAACCCCTGCATTTTTAAATTGAAAATTGGATTTACTTTTTTTACAATATTTTTACTCAGGCAAATATATAATACCCAATAAAATAACTGTTCAGGTTTAACCTCACTTTAAATAATAAACTAAACTAATAGAAATTCATAAACTAGTTTCTGAGAAAATGTACTTTGAAAGAGAAGGTTTTAACATTGTACTGTATAGGGAGGTTTATGAGTTCTTTCAACATTCTTTATAACGTGTTCATTTTTATCATATTTGCTCATTACAACTGAATCTGGCTGTTTAGTGAAGCGTTTAATTGTATTTAAATGGAAAAGGAAATTACTATTATCACATTTCTTATACATTAAAAATTAAATGTGATAAAATTAATGTAGTTTTTATAATAAATTTTTTTTTACAAAAGTTGACACTTATTTATTATATACTTTGCTTTTTTTTACCAAATGCTTTATTGTGATCGATGGTCTATGAATGACACTGATTATAACTGCAGGCCATTTGCCATCATATATTGGCAGTGTATCTATCACAGGGCCATAAAATAAGGAATTACTAAAAAGTTATATTTAATGTTATTCTTTACATTCAATATGTTTTCCATAAGTTTTTAAGAATTGGGAGAAAAAAAGGAAAAAGTAATTTTACATAATGTATATAAATTGTTTGGCATGTAATTAAAAGTATTACTTATTTGTGTACTTATTTATAGGTTATTCTAGACAAACTTGAGAAATGCAAAAGTGAAAAAGAAAAGGAATTTTTAAAACAGGTATTGTAATATCTTTTGGTTTTTAGATTTTATCTTTAGATTAGGATAAAAAAAAAAAAAAAAAAATTGCATATAAATGTGATTCATTTTGCATAATTTTTATAGTTAATTAAAAGATGTTAAATTGTTGTGAAATAGGAATGATTGCAACTATCAGATCCTTTATACATTTATGATTATATATTTTGTATTTTCAACTAAATTATCACTTCAAAGGAACTTATATTTTTAAAAAAAAAATTAATTACATTTTAGCTAATTTTATTATGACTAGCTATAATTTAAATGGATTAAGATGCTTTTTTTTTTGTTTTGTTTTCATATTTAAAAATTTTTTTTCCCTCCTTTTTCCCAGACTATACAGACACTGAGTGAACAGATTGCAAGTATACAAAATGAAGTGAAGAAAGAGTCAGAAGTATTAAAAAATATATTTAAAACAGCAAATACTCAATCACTTCTGACAAAAACTGAAGTAAGTTTATTTAATTATTTTAATTTACCTGGTGTAACACACTGATAATTGTGATAATGAATACTATACAGATTTCATTTGCGTAACCACAAAGATGTATAAATATTTTCAAAATAAAAATAAGAGCGCTGCTTAAAATAAAGAATCACAACAAAAGATATTTAAATATAACTGTAAGTAAAAAAAAAAAAAAAAATAATAATAAAATGATGGAAGGATTTAATATTATATATTCCTAGCATTTCAAAGAAAATGTTTTGTAATTATTCAAACTTTCAAAGATTTTGTTTTAAATACTAAACAAAGATATTATTTTTACTTTGAATTTATTTTTTTCTATTATGGGTACTGGGAAAAAAAGTTCTATGTAACATCAAAAAGAGTTTAAAAACTACATTGTGTTAAAATAATACTTGATTCTTGAAAAGTATTATTTTAACACAAATGTAGTGCAATTGTGTTAAAAATAATACTTTTTCAAGAATTTAACACAAGAATACATGATTCTTGAGTTAAAATAATTCTTGAAAATTTTTATTTTTTAGGATCATATAATATTTAGAAAAAATAATAAAGTTTATTTACAATAATTGATCTTATATCAAATAAAGTTTTTATGGATGTAGCAGCTTATATTTAAACTTGTAAAGAAATTTTTCTTAAATATACATTTTACTGAATAAACTGGAATATACTTTCATTTTTTAAAAATTAATAGAACAAATATTTTAATAACAATATTTTATTTATTGATAAAACATATTTGATTTATGGAAAAAAATATTTGAGAAAAAGTATTCCCTTATATATCAGTTTATGTTAATAAGCTACTTTTCTTATTTATTCGTTATCAACTTCTCTATTTAACCAATTATATTCAGAGTTTAGTTTGTACAAAAAAAAAAAAAAATATATATACTTTGGTTTAAATGTCCAATAAATTCTTGAACTGTTATATAAATTGATGCAATTTCCACCATTTCCTATTTTCTAATTTAAAGGGATGTAATTTGATATTCTCTCATTTATTTCACGTGATTGAAAGCAAATTATAATTATGAAGAAAAATGTTTTCTTCCTTAAGGAATAATAATAAAATGAACTAATTCTCTCATATAGTCCATATGGAATATATCTGGTGTGTCCTGGTCTTCCAGTACTTTTCTATCTTGCGGATAGATTTACCTTTTCTGGTGTAGCTTATGGATTCTGAAAAATAAATTAAAGCATCAATACCAAAAATTCACAAGATTACTAAAAAATGATATATTAATATTGATCTCTCTAAATCGAGTCACTTATGTAGGAAAAAAAGTGACAACTGAATTTTGAGTTGAAAATCTTCTCCATACATAGCATTATATAATTTAAGACATTTTTTAAATGTTTCCCCAAGACTATCTGAGAAAATATCAGGAAGCTTCAGAAATACTTTTTTTTAAAAATTTATTCAAGAAAAAAATTAAATTATAAAAGTTATTGAAATTATTTCACAAATTCTTCTAAGTCCAACAGTAAAAATCATAGTACATAAAGTTACTGATTTGGAAGTTTTTTTGACCTACTGTTTACCTCCCTGTAGTGGCCTGATGACCAATTGGCTAGCATTCAGGCCTTTGGTACCACAGGCTTCGGTGTCTTTATCCTGGCAGGGGCATGGATATTTGTTTGTGGTCAGAATCCATGTTAAACTGTAAGCCAGTCTAATTAGCTCAAAATGTGCAAAAAAATTATTGTAGAGTGACAAACCAAACCTTACCCCTGTACAAATATGAATACACTACGTAAAAAAAAGTAGAAGGACACTTAATTTTGTAACTTCCAAAAAATATTTTATTTTTACTAAAATTTTTTATAAGAAACATTTTACAAATAATTTAAAAATACAATTTTAACATCAGAATTATGATATTCAAACATAAAATATTAATGGCAACAAAAATAGTTTCTCTTTTGAAACTTTGTAAAAAAAAAAAAAGTAGAAGGACACCATTATAATGAATGAAAAAATAGTGATTTTAATAAGGAATGTTCTTCCCATTGGACTTTATAACTTCAAATATTCTGTTTGGAAGTGAATTGTATAGAGATTGAACTTCTGTTTGACAAAAATTGTCCCACGAGTCATTGAATGCTTCTCGAAGCTGAGTTAGAGAATCAAATTGCCTTCCATCAGCATAAACTCGACAAACTAGCATTGCCCAGATGTTTTCCACTATATTAAGGTCAGGACTTTGGCTGGCTATGGTAAAACATCCACATTATTTGTTAGGAACCAATTTTTGACTCCAGTCGCGGTGTGAAGGGAAGCTCCGTCTTGCTGAAACCTCCACTCTTCAGCCCCCAAGTCAGAGCCATAAGGAAGAAGCCCGAATTCAGCACTTGAATGTAGTCTGTATGTTTTTGTCTACCATTTAAGAAAACCAGACTTGTCCTTTCCTCCGTATCCAACAGCCAACCAAACCATTAAACTCCCTCCTCCCATTTGTCGTGTTGAATAGTATTTGTCTTCATTCCCCCAGACAATGCCAGTAGTGCTGATATCCGTCTGGACCGTCTAAGTTAAATTTCTTTTCATCGGAAAATATCACAGAAGTCCATTCTGTAGTCCAGGATATGTGCTCCTTAGCCCACGCAAAACGGTTATCAATGTGAGCTTGTGTCCACTTAGGATGATGTTTCCGTTTTTTTGAAAATGAATTTTTAGATCTTTTAATATAGTTGTAAACTGTTTGTTTCATCCCATTATTAAATCCTGCTTGATTTCTTGCCTTTTGAAACACTTCCTTTGTTCTTCTTAAGCACACGAACAAGTTTTCTTTTCATTACGTGGTGTTAGCTTTTTCGGTCTACCAGTCTTCTTTTTCTTTCCATTTTTATAAGGATTTCTGATAAAGTTTGAAACTGTATTGGGCGCTCACCTGCAACAATCGAGCAATCTCTCTGACACCTTTACCATTATTTCGATATGCGGAAATTTGGCCTTTTGAAAATCGTTCAAAGGTATTCCTTTAGGCATTTCTGAGAACGGAGAAACAGCTTAACTTTTAAACAAATTAGATTTTTTTGACAGAAAAGAATAAAACAAAGTACAAAATCACTATTTAACTAAAGAACAACTCACTAAATTAAATATATTAGCAAGTGTCCTTCTACTTTTTTTAAGATCGGAAATTATATATACTAATTTTATTATTAATATTAGTGGTAGATGTTTAATTTTTGCCTAAAATGAAAAAAAAGGTCATTAAACTAAATCCTCATAAATATCTGGTAGTTAGGAGATAATAAGAGATATTAATTGGCAAAAACATAGTCCTTCTATTTTTTTTTACGCAGTGTAGTAATTTTGTCTATGAATATGTATATATATATATATATATTTATATATATATATATGAGTATATTTTGAGTACTATGCCTCTACTGTATATGTAGAAACTAATGCCTCTGATTAGTACATTTATTTTGTAATATTCCCAGCTGCCTCTTCTTTATACATGTACTAATCTTACAGTCACCTGGATATTTTTGTGTACATATATATTTCAATTCTTATTTATGGGCAGTAAAATATACATACAGATTATTTTTTCTATAATGAATTACTTATTCAAATTCTTTTTATATATCAGGATGCAATCAAAGATGCAGCAAAAAAAAAATGTTATGTTCACAGTTTTCAATTATGCCTTGTCTGCAAGATTTATATTATTCCTTTTAAATTTTAATAAATATTTCAAATATTTATGTCATTAAAAAGGCACAAGTTTTTCTAAAAATTTTGCTACTAATTTAATAAAAATATTTAGTTTCAAATATTTAATAATGTATGCAATCAATATAAGCAAAAACATATTTTTTTTTTTATTTATACATTTATTTTTTAAATTCTTTAAAGTATGATAAGTAAGACGTTTACCTTAACAAAAATAAAATTTTATGTATTTTTTATATAAATGAGAGAGAGAGAGAGACAGACAGACTAAATATATACAAAAAGAGGTTTTTAATTTCTTTTATCACATAAAAGCTAAAATCTAGAAAAATATACACTGTAAGACTATCAATATTGAAAACATTGGATAAAAGTTTCCAGATTTAAAATGGAATATGATTTATTTATCTTGAATTTGAAATATGTATTTCTTTAAAATAAATTAAAATATTTGTGATGTATTTATCTATATATATACATATATATTTTAAAATTTGCTATCTGATTTTAAAAATATGTTACTTTTCAGGCTGAAAAGAATTACTGGATGCTGAAATGGATTTATATAACAAGCAGCATACAGGAGATGATATTGGAACTGCAGAATTAATCTCAAAAGTGAATGAACTAAGAAAACAAGTAACACTAATACTTCTAATGCTTTGCTTCTTTAGCTTTTCAGTGAATTTGGCAATCACTTTTTATTTATTTTTATTTTATGCTTTTTTTGTCAATAATAAAATTGATTTATATTTTTATTTAATAAAACTTTATTTAAATCGATTTTTATGCACATCTTTAATTCAGAGACGTGATACTTAATATTTAAAAGAAGTTTATCAAATTTGACTACAAAAATTAATTTTGCTTGCCTCAGTTCTCTGGTAATTTGGATAGTTTTGAGAATTACAATATTTCGTTTATTAAAACATAATATTATATATACCCAACTAAATAATAAAGTAATAACTTTTCTCCTGAGAATATAATTATTAATTGTTCTATCATTTAAGATCAGTTATATAAACCAGTCCTATAACTTAAATAATAAAAATATGCATTAAATATTCAGGACTATATAGTTATAATTTTGTGATATTATTTTATCAAAGAAAATTTTTAAATTCTTCCATTTTCTTGTTAATACATCCATATTCTATGATGTTTTCTATTTAGTATATGTTCCAGTCTTGTCACAGTTTTTGCACAATTATTTCGTTATTCATGGATAGTTTTTGTGAATTCCTCTACCATGAATGGGTTTGACTACAGAAAATCTCACAGTCCAAGATGCAATGTGTTTCCAATAAAATGAAGGATATTTTTTACATTTGCTTTGATAAAATGATTCTACAAAATTAGTAGTCCAATTCAAATCTTGTAACACACACATGCACAATTCAAAGATGCCTATTACTACAAATTCTCCATTGTTAACTACCATTGGAAAATAATAAAAATTTTGGATTAACTACAAATTAAAATATTTTTATGGGAATTTAAGTCATTTTTTTTTTCTATTGCATTTCAGTTTATGCAATTAAAATAGTTCCGTAAGTTTCAATAGAAATAGAACCAGCTTTCCTGAAAAGCAGAAAATGTATGATTTTTTTCAATAATAAAGATTTATAAATCATATTTAATCATGTACATATAATTATATTGCTCCTATTAAAAAATTGTTATGAAAAAGAAATAGTTAAGACAAACTAATAGTTCAAATAGTAGGACTTGACTAAAGCAGGCTATAATTTAATAGCTAATGCAATTCATTTAAAAATGCTCTGCATTATTGGTTAAAATTTTTTTTTTTTCTTACATTAAATCTTAATCTGTAATAATGTCAGCACACTTATTGGTAGTATTCAAACTCCTTGAAAGTAACCTTATTTCAATGAGTACTTCTCCAGTTAAACAAAAAAAAAAATAAAATTGCTGCATTACCTGGCTATATTATAAATTACAATTTAATTATAGTCGTGCATCTCTATTGCAAATTTCATAGTAATGCTGGTGTCATTTTTGGCTTATAGGAATCGGTGTGTGTTCACTATTAATGCACCCCCTTCCCGTCTCACTATTGTCAAGTATCAAAAATTTTAATGTTGGCATCTCTAAAATTTAATAACATGGTAGTGGTTTAAATTGTCATGTAGGCAGTGGAAAAAATTAGCAAACATTTAATAAAAAAATTTTTTTAATTAAATATTGGTATTTTTTACAAATTTTTTTTTTTTTGCTGTAATTTTTGTTGCTCTTTATTTTCTGCAGTGTTTAGTAAATTAATGAAAGACTTTTGAAAAAATAAATAAAATTTATTTAAAATCAATTTAATATCTGTATTAACATTTGATTATCTTTTTATTCTTTTCAGGCAAAAGCTTTAGGTCTTCTTGACAATGTAACACACTGTACACCGGTTAGAAACCAATCTAGACACAGTAACTCTAGGTATTCTTCTAGAAAATTTGTTCTAACTCATCACATTGTTGATCATCGTCCACGGGGACTAATTGTTACTGGATACACTGTGAAAGAAGGGTTAATGAAACATTTTATGGTTAGTTATTACTTATGTGTGAATATTTGAATAGTCAATAAAAAGTCTGATCTCATATGGATCACAATCTTTCTTCTATCTGTTTTAAAATAATTCTAAACATAAGATTTTTGATATAATTTTTTATATCCAGCATCATGAAAGTTAAAGAGCATGAACATCATTAAGCAGAAAAATTATTATTACTCATTATAAAGAATTTTTACTAATTCTTATTATTATTTGGTGTTTCATTATTATTTATTTCTTCTTTCTATTACATGTTCTTTATTATTTGGATTATCATTATAAATTTTAGAATTACTTATAACTGTTCAATTGTTATAGATAGCCAAAGAATGAAACAATGTTAATTGTTTGACAGCATTCATTCGCAGTGATGTATGTACACATGAATTCTATTTATGAATAACTTGGGGGGTCGTAATTTTGATGCTTTATAAAAGGACCTAATTTCTTTTAATGAAACCTTGTTTTATTAAAAGAATTTTATCAAAAATATGTATACAGATTATTGTCTTGCGGCATGACGTTAGGAAAGCATGATTATATTAAGATTATATTATTATTATGATTATATTCATGATTATATTATTATGATTATATTAAGGGTAATTTTCTGGCATTCATGAAGTCAAAAGTATTGTTGAAAAATGCATGCTTCTAAACAAATTAAAAGGTCATTTCTGATATTGCTTTGTTTTTAGAAAAATTATTCTTAAAAAAGAAGGGCAGTTAGTTTTTACAATTAAATATTCGACTGCTATTAATGATTTAATTTTCATGAATGCATTAGTCGGAAATATTCAGGTTTTTTTCAATGAAAAGCGAAAAAAATTATGGGAAGCACTAATATTTTCACACAAATTTAAAAACTATTTTGAACTGTTATTTAATTAAAAGTTCGTAATATATAACCGTATTTAATTAGGTTCATAAATTAATTTGTCGCGTTTTCCTTTGTTATCACAAAGAATTGTTAGTCTGTGAGGTCATTACTTAAAGGGGGATAGAGATTAATCGAAAAGCTTAGTATATACAATAACCTATTTTTAATTTGTTAGTTTGGTAATTCTGTAAACAGGCATCAATCGTACATTCTATAATTCGCTTTCATACACTCAAGAGCCAAAACATTATGACCACCTGTCGATAACGAAGTTGGCCCACCTTTTGGCGCGCAACACAGCTTCAACCCGCCTTGGCATGGATTAATACCAGTTTAAATACCACTTCCACCTGATCACGTGCCTTCCACGTCATCCAGGCGAGTTCATTGCAAAATGTAGGGGTGGTCATAATGTTTTGGCTCTTGAGTGTATTTTTTGTATGTTTAGTGCAAAAATGAGACCGTAGAGCGACAAACAAAATGCAACAAACCAAACCAAATGGTGGCACTATGCTGCTCCCATTTGTCAGATATTTATACTATCCACATTGGTTCAGAATGTTTGAATTAAAAACATATTTAATGTTTACTTTATAGATTAACACTTTAAATAATGTAGAATATTTTAGATATATTATTCAATAGAATTTTATCTAGAATGCTTTGCCTTCGATATTCACTCTAAAACAATATTATCTCTTGATAACCTGTGTTTTTGACTGTGCTGGATTAAAGAGTTTTTGTAATAAGTGCCGTGGCGTTTTCATTTACAATGTTTACATTTTTATTTTAAAATGTATTACGAATTATTAGTTAGTATTATTAAATTATGTACTTAAAAATTATATTTTTTATTTCATTAAATTTAATTTGTATTAAATAACTTCATCACATTTTATTGACATCTAAAATTATTTAATTAACTCCTACTTTAATAAAAATGTCCAAAAAATTTTAATGTTATATTACTGAATAATGTTAGATATGGTAATACAACTGTGAATTTTGGCTGATGATAATTTTGTATTAATATTGGCAGTCATTTAAATTTAAAGGTCATGTGAAAAAAAAAATTGTGTTGCTTTTCTGAATATTATTTTAAAAGTCTCATTCGAGTTTGCATCACCTCTTTTACAAATATATGTATATTATAAGTGTGTGCGTAAAGTTATATATTCTAATAGAAAATAAACTGAAAAAAATATTTTTAAAGAAGCTGACTTTTTGTTTGCTTGTCTTCAGCTGATGGTACAGTAATTAAAAAACAATAAAGTGAGAACCATTGCTGTAAATAAAAAAAAAAAAAAAAATCTGAATTTTTATAATTTGTTACTGAATAAAACAATAACTTAATTGCATTATGTAAATATTTGAATATTAACAAAAATTTTAAATTGTGGAATAAATAAAAATCATTTAAAAAGAGATTTGTTTATCATTTTTTATATTCTATTTCAAAGCAAACATTTGAAAAATTTTAATTTTTTTTTTAGCAATATGGAAACATAGAAAAAGCTGAAGAAACACCTGCAGGCCTTATTATTACATATAATACAAGACTAGAAGCTGAAGGTGTAAGTAAATGCTTGAATTTTCAAATTTAAATCCTAACAATATTGATTGTTCATAAACTTGATGTAATAATGTTATTAAATAGTTATGTAAATTTTTTTTTTTTTTTTATATCAGGTGATTTTCGTTTATATTTTTTGATTAAATTATTAATTGTAGCATGTTTTACGTATTTATTTTGTAACAAATGAATCTTTCTATGATAAAAAAAGAAAAATACTTTTCATATTAAAAAGTAATACTATATTGATTTATCATCAAAATTTAGATAATTTTTATAAAAGTATAACAGTGTTTAAAGGTTATAAAAATGTTGGTAAAGAAAAAAACATCTTTGAATTTGTGCAATTTAACTGTATAATGGGATTTAGGAAGTATTATAAGTCAAAATTTGCTAATGAACTACAATATAAGAACTCATAACAATAATTTCTGTGAAATGCTGTTTGATAAAATGGCTTATGATGTAATAGTTAGTTTTGAACTTTTAAATTGATCCACTGATCTTGGAAAAATTCTGGACTTTTTGAAAATGCTTCCAATTTACTGTATAAATCAAAAATATTATTTTTCATTGTAACTATTTTCTTGTTATCAGTACTTGGGTGTTTAATAGACAAGCCTCTCACCCCCAACTCTTAATACAGATGATATCTTCTTGGCTTACAGACTTTTTTGCCAAGTATATATGACAGCCTGAAAGACACAGGCATAAATCACCAGCTGTATTATATAATATCTTATATTTTTCAGGATGACAATTGTTTCATTCAAATTATAGGCAGGAAAATGCAATATTTATTATAGAAAGTGAAATATTTTATTAAAAATTTATCTTTAGCAAGTTAATGAGGCAAAGATTTCTATTTTTCTTTTTTTATCTCACAGTTTTTGAAGTTTAATGTATAAAATTTTAATTGCAAGAAACAAAACTTATTGATCAATTTGTTGTAGGCTTATGTACATGGTTCTAAATTTGGAGATACTGTCTTGTCTGTTACTTGGTACCACAATCCTCAATTGACTGCTATGCAAAATCAGGATCAAAACAATGATTCTGATTTGAAACATGTAAGTAACACTTCTTTTTATTTTTGCTATATATTATTAAAATTGGCAGTAGTTCATATCTAAATAAGTTACTTCAATATATTTATTACCTGTATAGTATTTTTCTTGTTTATTATCATTTTGCCATTATTTGTAATATGCCTTGTAGATATTTTTTAAAAAAATCTATTAGTATATCTATTAAAGTGAAATTAATAAATATTAAAATGTTTCTGAATATAACCGATCATTATACAAAGCTTATTTAATGTAAGCTGTTATTATGCTCAATGGAATCTATTTGCAACTGAATGCTATTCATTATTAATACAAAGTAGTAAATCCATCTTTTTTTTTTTTTTTAAAGATATTATGTATTTCTGATAAAAATATTTTCTTATTGTTTATTTTGATGCATTGTACACAAAATGGAAATGTTTTGATTTTATCGTGTGTGTAAGTTAGCAAATACACATGATAAAATCATTTTCTGCAATTATTCTATAGCCTCTTAATTTAAATTACTTTGTCAGAACGTGCTTTTTTAACCTTAATTTTTTTTTGTGTAGCTCATATTATACTTAACTAAGCTTTAAAAAATTTCCACATGTTAATTAAAGTTTGTGATTAAAGAAAATAGATTTTCTACAACAATTTTGTAGAAAATGTATATGACATTTCTAAAATTTGCATTCAAAAGTAAATTTAAATTAAATTAAATGACATTAAATATATATTCTTACTTTATTCTGATATTGTCCCATATTTTGTCTCCATGTTAAAATCTGCATTAGAATTATATATTTTAAATAAAAATATACTCTACATTTATTTTGAATACTCTTGTGGATTCTAGATGCAGTCATTATCGTAGCACATTTATGGAACATCATTATCATTTTTTTTAATGCTTCAAACTGCTGAATTTTCTTAAAAAACAGAAAGGTAGAATCACAAAGTAAATTATATTTGTTAAATTTCATATCTGCCTGAGTATAAATGTATATGATTCTGTTTCTTAAAAGACTTCCAAGATAATTATAATATATTGGAAAACTATATTAGTATAACTTTATTTTCTCAGGAAATTTCTCCTGTTCCTGAAGGAGATGACGAGGAGGAGGAAGAGGAAGAAGACAGCGAAGCTCGGTCGTGGCGTCGATGATGTGATAGCATTCCTATACTTCACTGTCATCATAGAAAATTATTCATATCTGTTTTTATGGAATGATGCACTGATGATATTTCACAATGATACATCAGATGCCAAATTTGTAAATTTTTAAATGAAATAAAACTCATTTTTCAGATAGTTGTAAGTTTTTGCTTCTATGATTATTTTTAAATGCTATTATCATATCTGCCTGCTTTTAAGTAATTGGAAACGATCTGCATTCTTGTTCAAACTGCATATTTAGATATCAAAGTATACTGCAATCAAACTTCAGGGATACATAGAGAAAATTTTACATATAATGTGAACACTTATCATTGTGGAGAAATTCTCTTCTAATAGAAAAATAAGACCTGAGTGATTGTAAAATATTTGCTTTTCTATTCTCTAAAAAACTATATAATATGAGAATGTGTTGTAGGTTCATTTTAAGCATGGTTTCAGTAATCACCTCTGTAACAAGATTGTTTAAAACCCACTTTGTTGCCCTGAAAATTTAAGAAGTATGTATGTAGGAATAAATCTATTTAAATTTGCTTCTACATTGAAAAATAAAATAATAAAGAGTGTAAAAATAAAGTGAGTTAAAACTCACTATATAACAAAAAGTTTTTATAACATGGCACATAAGCAAACATAATTCATATAAATAAGTTGTCTTAAAAAAGCATTGTGATTTTTAAAACAATACTAAATAAATCTGGCAAACACCTTATTCTGTATTTGTATCCATAATTTGAACTAACTGAATTATTATTTCTGGTTGGTTTCTCAATTGGTTTTGGCATAAGTAATTTCCACTGAACTGCAATATTTTTCAAATTCTTGATTGGCTTCTACTGTGGGTACAACCAAGTACACACCCGGAGGTATGGCAGAGCAGGCATTTTCCCCTTCGTCCGTAAGCGGAATTTGTGCATATGTTCAAACCTTTTTGCCACTTTCCACATGTGGTGTGCCAGAGCTGAATCTTTTCACATATTTTATCAGTCTCTTGAGGAAGCGTTTAAAGTTAAACATATAGAATGTATTAAAATCAGAAATTCTTCTGAATATTTTTTTGAAAAAAAGAGCTAACAATTTAATGATGTATAAATCGGAAGATGATTTGAAAATTATAATAATTTAAAACTTACTGAATTTCAAATCATGTCTCAGGGATTGTTTGAATCACTTTCTTAAAGCAGTGAAGTCAGCTTCTTTGAGTTATGTGTTGTTTGCCTTGAGATTGAGGGCAGTCTTTGACTGTTAAAAAGAGTTAACACCTTTAAATTGCTGTTTGATGTAATTGTATCCGGATAGAATATTCATGTCTTTGGATAAAGAATTAGTTTGGTAATCTAAGAACAAAGCAGGGGAATATCTTGCCAAAATCCCAAGAGCTAGGTCGTGTGAATGCGATATATTTTGTCCACTAAGAAAACCAGGAGCAACAACGACTGAATTCAAGAGGTTTAAATGTAAACAAAATTAAAATTTTTGCAGGGACAAAAGCATACAACTGATTAATTCATTTCAAAGAGATCAGAGTGAATGAAAATACTAGAGAAATTAATGTCTTTCTGAGCGATCAGGTGAGAATTACGATATTTCAAACCCTCATGTTGTTGCTTCTAGCATGAGTCGAAAAGAGCCCAACGCTAGTAATATTAAATAATAATTAATTAATAATTAATTAATAATAATAATAAAATATTCGCTGTTTAATAAAAAGATTATAATTCGTAGGGGTAGAGAAGTTGGATTTCTGTTAGACTAACTTCCTACATCTAACATGTTTGATTAGCAGTTAATGTGTGAATAGGTTACAGCTTAAAATGCAAAAAAAATAACACAGAAATTTGCTGAAATGATTCAGGTAAGATCATTACTAAAGAATTACTGCAGCGATCGTTAACAAGGACAAAAATTTTTCAGAAAGATCTGATTATGTTGGTAGTTAAAAAAAGGACTGACATATCCTCATAAGTTCTATCTACTAAAAAGTGATGCCTTAAATTCTGTAAAACTAGTGAATAGTAACTATAAACTCAATTTTTTTTTCAAGAAATGCTCAACTATTATTGAAAGTTTTTTATTTATGCAAGTGTTACTTACCAATGGAAAAATTTCCAAATTACATTCAAAAAGATTTTTTTTTTTCCCAAATGTATAATTTTCTCCGAAATCAGCTTTCATTTGTCAGTGGATGTGAGAATGTTTTCTTCTTTCTTTTACACGCTAGTATTCAAAATATTGAGTTGTTGAAATATATCGGCCAAAATACTATAACTTTCTCCTTCAGATTTCGAGACAGGAGATGTTTTCTTTTTTACAGGGGTAGGTTGTCAGTCCTATGCTCAACAGTCATATTAGACCGGGACCTACGTTTTAACTGGTTCCGAACCACTACAAACATCCATGGCACAGCCGGGACTCGAGAAACACCGCGAAGCCCAGGCGCTAATCATTCGGCCATCAATACTGTAACCTGGCAATTCAATTCTCACCGAAGAGGTTTACAACTTGATATGGCTTTGTTTCATCTCTTCAAAGTATGTAAGATTTGGTTTGGTTTGTCGCTCTACGGTCATCTTGTGCACAGTTTAGGCTAAACAGATCGGGACCTACAGTTTAAAATGGATTCGAACCACTACAAACATTCATGGCACAGCCGTACTCGAACCCGAAACCTGTGGTACCGAGCGCCAGAGACCATTCAGGCCCCTCAAAATGTAAGAAGTTCTTGCATTTGTTCTAGAAGTACACAGGTAAGTACTTTCGCACTTGACAACCATCTCCCGCAGCAATGGGTATAGTTTCAAGTTTGGTTTGTCGCTCTACGGTCATTTTTGCACACTTTAGGCTAATTAGACCGGGACCTTCAGTTTAACGTATATTACGAACCACTAACAAAGATCCATGCCACCGCCAGTGGTTAAACCTGAAGCCTGTGGATCCAAAGACCAGAGTGCTAACCAATTGGCCATCAGGCCTCTTCTGAGTAGTGAGCATACAGCTGTCTGCATTGTGAATCCATCGATACAAAAAAATTTCGGAATAAACGTTATTTGATAGGTCTTGATTTAATAAAGTTTACAGTACGAATTACTTGATGTAAAACTTCTCGTAATTTTTCTCCCAATGTTTTTACCATCAAGGCCTCCTATGAAGAAAGCAATAAGTTATGATAACATTCTCATTTTGTATGTTTTTTACAAAAGATGCAAGACCCTTAACACAGTCTACCATGGTAGGAGCCCCCATCCGTACAAATCCCATACGACTTCCATGCCAACTGACATTTATCAAGATTAAAATGTTACGCCCTCACTTTTTGAATCCATATTTAATTCCTTGTAAAAAGAAACTGATTTACTATTTGATCTTCATTAATAAAATGGACAAATATTAAGAGTTGAACCTTGTTTGAAATGTCTGCTGACATCAACTTGGGTAACAGGCCTGATGGCCACTTGGCTAGCACTCTGGCCTTTGGTACTAGCTCTTTTAGGCTTTAGGTTTGAATCCTGGTGGTGGCATGGATGTTTGTCAGTTGTTTGGAATCCATGTTAAACTGTAGGTCTTGGTCTAATTAGCTTAAAGTATGCAAAAATGACCGTTGAGCCTGCAAACCAAACCATCAACTTGCAATGCAAAATTTGAATACTGAAGTTAATTACTGCATACATTTTTCTCGATATCAGTAGACATTTTTGTATCATTAGATAGAGGAATCTTACTTATTTCCGTTTCTGCTTCATTGTCTAGCATTGTTATGAACATTTTTCTGCATGCTGGGAAAATAAGTGACTCACCTAAAGCACGAGCTTTCATATTTTTTGTTTGATAAGAAAGGATTTTAGCTTTATCAAAAGAAGAAGATGGAGGAATTTGCCACTTTTGTTCTGCTGTTCAAACAATATCTTGAAAAACTTGTAATCTCTTGTAAAATAGAGAGTAAAATATTTGCACAGTTTACTTGGAAGTACTACTGTGTCCAAAAGTAAGACCAATTTGCAATTTAAAATTTCCCGGGCTTATGGAATTTCAATTTTCTTTTTTTTTAGGTTGCTGGCACTGTCCTTGACATCTATGTAAAATTTCACGTCAAAATATTCATTAAGTGTTTGAATGACGCTTGACTTTGTGAGACGCTACAACTGATTCCGGCAATTTTGAAATGTCTGAATGAATTGAGCAAAGAACATGCATTAAATTTTGTTTGCGGAAATGTATAGAATGTTGCAGAAGACATTCGGTGAGCATTCCTGTATCGGAAAAAAATGTTTACAAGTGGTATAAACAGTTCAAAGAAGGCAGAGAACGCGTTGAAGACAAGGAGCCCTCTGGTCGACCCCCACCTCAACCGACGAAGCTCACGTCCAAAAATTAAAGATTTGGCGCTTGTAAACCGTCGATTTACAATTAGAGACCTTGCTGATGATGTTGGAATTTCAAAAGGATCGATCAATTCCATTTTCGTCCTCAAACGCGTCAAATCTCGATTGGTACCGAGAACAATGAATGCGCCAGCTCACACTGCATTGATTTTTCGTAACTTTTTCGCCAAAAATGAAACCTATATCATTCCACAACCACAGTATTCACACCGTGCGACTTCTTGCTATTCCTTAAACTCAAAAGACCACTCCGGTGACAATGTTTTGGATCGATTGAAGAGATTCGACGTGAATCGCCATGCGCTTTGAAGGCCATCTCTGCCAATGACTTTTTAGCATGCATTGAGGATTGGGAAAAAGTTGGAATAAGTGCATTGTGTCCGGAGGAGATTACTTTGAAGGCGATAAAATAAATTTGGAAGAATAAATAAAGAGTTAATAAGATAAAAAGAGTAAATAAATAAATAAAGAGAAAAAAAATTGGTCTTTTTTGGGGCATGGTAGTAATGATTTATTTGCCAGTTTACATCCACATACTAATTATAACGGCAAAGGATGATCGTCACTTGCGGTCCAAGTGAAACTAAAAGCTTAAATAACTTTCATTACATTTGTGAATAGGTCACGATTTTGCTATTTTAGTTGCACATAATTTTTATTCACTTCCAGAATTTGATTCTTCGATATCCCGCTCCTTTTTTGAGAAATCTATCCATTTCATTTGTGTATAATTATCTGAAAATAAGTAATATGCATATGACCTCCATTTTCAAAATAAATTATATGCACAACATGAATACCACATACGCTACGGAATCTCATAAGCTGCTATGGACATTTTTTTAACACTGAAAATCACATTGAATGCTAGCTCTCTTAGTAGCCAATCTTCGAAATTACCACTTCTAGTTTCTCTGAAACCTTCTTTGATGCATTATCGTTGTTTGGCGACTTCTTATGTGAAGGGGGAAAAAAAAAAAAAAGAAAAGTTAGTTGTTTGTAATGCAAATTAGAAAGGAAATTGAAATAAAAAAAATGAAAATTAAAAGTATATTAGAAAGTATACTGGATCAAATTTCAAGGATATATAGAAACAAGTTAATAGATAACGAGAACAATCATCACTGTAGAAGAAATTCTCCTTTATAATAAAAAATAAAGCCTGGGTAAAAAAAAAAAAAATGTAAAAATGTTTATTTTTCCATTCTCTGAATCCTAGTCTAAGATGAGAATGTGCTATAGGTTCATTTCGAGCATAGTTTCAGTGGTATCAATAATCATTTCTGTAGGATAATTTAAAAGTACTTTGTTGTCCTGAAAATCTAAAAGTTATTATGTAGCAATACATATGCTATTAGCTTCTACATTGAAAAAATAAATAAATAATAAGATAAAAATATAAAGCATAAGACTCAATATGTAACAAAAAGTCTTTATAACTTGGCACATAAGCAAACATACCATTTAAATACTAATCATTTGTCTTAAAATACATTTTGATTTTTAATAACAAATATTAAACAAATCTAGCAAATGCTTTTACAACAAGTTCTTCAGATATATTTATGTCCCGTTCTGTATTTGTATCCATAATTTGAATAAATTGAATTGATTCTTCATGTTTTTCACCATTTCTGATTGGTTTCTCAATTGGTTTGGCCATAAGTAACTTCCACTCAGCTACATACACCATTCTTTCAAAGTCCTCAATGGCTTCTACTGTCCATTCTTTATCGATGGGTGCAACATCTGGTAGGGAGCATTCAATAGCTTGGAAAGGAATCGATAAGAAATCCGATTTAAGTAAACACACCAAGTCAGAGCTCAGATTAGCACAATCGCCAAAATCAAGATAGAAGACTCTAATTTTCTCTTCATCATCTTCATCAGAAACCTTCATTATTTGTGCTCTATACCAGCTCTTGTCATCAAAATATGCAGCAACAATATCCCCAACATTAATATTGTTCAGGCGGAATTTTTCTTTATTTTTGCCATCATTATAAAATTCTGTCATTTCAGTCACTAATTTATCAAGTTGAGTTGATTTCGATCCAGCAATCTGGATCCAAAATTTGTTTGGATTTTCAACTGCTGAAACATACATTTCCTGGTAGCCATCAGAACTACTGGGGATGAGTTTCTCAACTGGCAGATTTCGATGACCCTGAAATTTTGACAAGGAATTAAATATATATATATATATGAAAAATACATTTATGAATTTCATGAAGATAATTTATCATTTATTCTTCCAACAGAAATTCATTCTAAATATTATAATTCTTTATATTTATACTAAGAATATAAATATAAAGAATATTACAGAAATATTTTATTATCATTATATTTATTTAATATCCTCAAATTTTAAATGATGACAATAGAATCCAATGAAGCCAGTATTTTATACATCTGTATCAGAATATTTAGTTCTATGTTCTGATTTTTTACAGAAGATTGGTATAAATTTACTTTAAACAAAAACTTTTTTTTTTTTTGTTTAGCCTAGTTACTTATTTGATTCAAAACTGGAACTACAATTTCCTAAAAAGAAGTTTCTTACTCAGGTTATAATCTATTGTTATTGAAAGGTAATTAATTCAGCCTTTTCCCCACCAGTCTTTAAACAAAATTGCCTAGATGCCCCTTGAAAGTGAAATGGTCTCATCAAGATTAATTACTACATTCACTTGATTTATCCTTACATTTTTCCCGGGACATCTAAATTTCCTATTAATGAGGATCTCCTTACAAGAATTTTAGTCACTTGAGGAATTTAAAATTCATCTAGCATCTATTAATGTGAATGTCAATAATTTCATCACTGTTTATAATCAATAATTTTACAGTGCTTATATATTATTCACCACCATTACTATAATTTCACCAATACAGTAATTAAATGAATACTACTTGCAATACTAGATATTACTCTTTTACTCCAAAATTTTCTAAAAAAAAAAATATGCACTAATTGATTTGAAAACACTGTATTAAAAATAATCTTTATTGAGATTTTACAGTAAATATGGTTGAAAGTAGATGCCACACCAAGAAACATTTTTGCAAAAATGGTGGAATATTACATATCTATGATTAGTACTATTATAGATATTCAATGATATCATCAGTACTACAGAGATTTGATGCTTGGAATTTTATTTCTCTATCATCCAATTAATTTAAATGAAACATCAAAACAGATGGCCCATTAAAAATCAAATAATTAATGAACTTGACTTATTACTCTGTCTCAAGCCTGTAGTAGCAAGAGGAATGCCAAAATTAATTTATGTTGTTAATTTCTATTTTTACAAATTTAATTAAAAAAAAACAACAACTTAAAGTGAATAGGTGTTTCAGTTTAGTGAACAAATACCAAAAAAAGTCAACTGCTTTAACTCCCTGAAAATTTTTTTGCAATGCAGGTATTATACAAAAATTTTCATATAAAATTAAAAATTGCTTTTGTTTGGTTTCTTCGCAGCCTTTAATAATTCATTGTAATACTGATCAAGATTTTCACTTCTCTAGCAAATATGTAGATCATAAATCTTTTGCAGAATCTTGTATCTTTTGTTTTCACCACAGTCCTTTAGCACATATCTTTTTCTGATTTCCATTACCTTAAATTTATAGCATAATTATTTAATTTTTTAAAAAGTGAAATATTTGTTAGTTTTATGTCATGCTAAAAGTTACTAAAGTTATCAGTATATGGAATGCCAAAGAACAAGAGCAAATTATCAATGGATTATACAAGATTTTTTTTTATTTTCCAGCAAGCATTATACCCGGAAGTTTTATGACACTACAGATAATAAGTAGTAATATGATAAAATAACTTATAATATATAATAGAAATATTTGACTTACAAAAGTAGTTGTGGGTAAAGGTAAGTTTTCAGGTAATGCCCAACCAGCTACGTGGATTTGCTTGCTAGTATTTACTTCAACTTCAGCAATGAGCTCATCCACTAGCTCAACAGCTGACTGAACTTCTTCTTTACTACCTTTTATAAATATTTTCACCTCAGAATCTCTGTTATTAGATGATGATCGAAATTCGAATGTAATTTTTGCTTTTGTGAAATTACAAATTTGTCTGAAACAAAAATAACCATCCTTGAATTGACTTAACTAAAAGTAAATATAAGCAATTACCTTACATCAGATAAAACAAACAAATACAGGAAATTTTACAAAAATTTATTTATACAGTAACCTCTCTTTAATTCAGTACATTCAGGGTATGGCTGGGCCAAATCATATAAGATATCAAGAATATAGGCTCTAAATAAAAATTTAAACAATTAAAATATGTTCATATTTAATGTATAAATGTTTAGAGAAAATGTGAACACCATTATGTTGCTATCTGGCAGTCAAGGTCGACAAATAACCAACACCATACAAAAATATAAAACAAAGGCTGGATTACAGAATATGCCAAACTATCAAATGCTAGATTAAAGAGACATTACTGAAATAAATAACAAAGATAGAAAACACAAATATAATTTTAATTAAATATTTTAAAAATTACTATTAACCTCTCGAGTCATTAGCAATTTTAAAATCAGTAAAAGGTAATTATGAAAAACTGTGAGTTATTTGTGAATTTATAACCAAAACTGTGATCAATTTTTATTTGCTATTTATAGTAGCTATGAGGAAATGTAAAACATGAAATATCGATGAAATGTAAAAATATATATATATTTAAGAACAGAGATTGAATTAAGAATATTAAAAGATAATAAAATTATAACCATATAAGAAACATACATTAAAGAAAATGACTAATAACAAAACTGATTAATGTGATAATAGCTACATAATTGTTACTGCAGTTAAGATTTGGAGGCTTGTTATATTGGAAAGTCAAGCAATTTAAAAATGTTTTCAATAAAAATTTGGGTTCTGATAAGCAAACATAAAAGAGAACTTTAATCTTGAAAATTTCTATGAAATCTTTCAACACAGATACACACTTCTACAGAAGATAATTTGGTGTTTGATAGTAATTAGTGGATAACTAGAAAATCCTCTTGTTAAAGTAAAAATTAAACTGTTATCTAATAATTAAAAAAATTTCATTTACCCATTCTTTCCAAAATATCAGTTTTTGTAAGAAGTTTTATGAAAGTATTAACTAAAGTTCTCCATGCATCCTAAGATTAAAAACTAAATCTTATTTATAAAAGTATATGGACACCTCTGCGAAACACTGATTTTGCATACTGAATATGGAGAGAGTAAGATATATATATATATATATATGTGTGTGTGTGTGTGTATTACATTTGACCAGGAAATTTCGGACAATGAAAGAAAGGTGTTAGTATCAAAATACTTTTTATGAGTTTAAAGGGAAAAAAAGAAACATTCTTAATATAAATTTAAATAAATTATATTTAAAAATCACCCATTTAAACAGTTACTCTATAATAATTTTTTATTTATTACACATTCCGTTCCTTCACCTGAATGCAGCTCTTGGAAAGTGTTTGTTCCAAAACAAGTTGGCACGCAGAACAACGTTAAACTTCATAAAGAATTGCTCAAAAAAAAAAAAAAAAAAAAAAAAAAAATTCATTAAAAAAAAAAAAAAAAAAAAAAGGAAAAAAAGTAGTAAATTAATTAAGCTATCTCACTGGTCAAACAAGTAGAGTTACACAAAGCATAGAGCTTCATTTTTTAAGCATAGTATTTTTTTTTATATCTCACTGGCAAAATTACACTTGTGGGTAATGCACTACTGCAAAATAAAACAGGATTTACAGAGGTAACAAGCAATTTTCCTATTCTTACACTATGAAGATTAATATTTCATTATTAATTAGTATATCAGATTTTAAATAATGCTTTCATAATATACCTTATGCAATTAATATTTTTCCAAACAGAATCAGTAACATTCTCTTGTAAAACAATTTCTTTAGTAATGCAAGCATGCCGGTTTGAAACAATGTCATTAATAAGATTAGCAGCTTCTTCAGCAGATTCAGGCAAACCCTGGATAGTAACAAGAGTTGATTCTGTATCTGAATGGGGGAGGAGAAAAGACTATTATTCAATGTATGTAAAGAAAGAAAAATTTTAAGTAACAATTAGTTTTTAATAATTTTAAATAAAAAAACCATTAAAAAAAAACACAATCAACATTTTATATGAGGTGGCAAGCAGCAGTATCATTTGTATCTTTTAAGATTGTGTACTTCATAGAGAAAAATAAACTTGGCATTTTTTTTTTTTTTCCAACGCAGACATTTTATTTTCATTAATAATACTGAGTAAATAATAATATAAAATATAATAAATTTTGTGATACATAAACAAATCATAACATTAAATTTGATCACACATTTATTGTCTTTTAACATTAACACAATTTAATTAATTTAGAACAAAAAAAAAAAATTAAGCTGAATCCAGAATAATAACTTTAAATTTGATACACAATAATCTGTTTCTTAAAGGAAAATTAAGATGTCTGAAACTTTTATTAAATTACTCTCTTTTTTTTTGTAATATTTCTAGCCATCACTTGGTCAACAAAGGATATATAATTGATACCAGTTTTGGCCACATGTAAGTGTTTACACAGATTTAATTTTTATTTACAAATATTTTAGAATCATTTTTAAAATAATGCAAAATTTAAAATAAAGTTAACTTGATTGATTTCAAATATAATTATGGTTCAAATAAAAATGAAAGATATGAAACAAATTTCATCATTAATTTTATTTAAGATATAGAAAATAATTTTGGCTATTACAGACAGAATTCCAGTCTGTAAGGCAAATTTTTGACTTTGTAAGTTTTAAAAGTTAAATTATTCAAAAAATATCTTTTAATACTTTATTATATTAACTAATATTTAATTTACTATAAAAATTAACTTTTATAAAAGGAAATAATGCAGAATTACAGATTTAATTACATTACTGTGTAACATTTTTTTTTTTTTTTTTTTTTTTTTTAATTTTTGAATAATAATTACTAAACAACAATTTTATAATATGAAAAATAAAAATAACCTAATATTCTAGACTTTTAAAAAAATAATGTTTAAATAAGAATATTATCGATCAAATTAAACTATCTAAAATTGCTAGAAATGTGTTTGTTTTTTCAAAGAATATTCAGAAGCTGAAGGTAATAATTAGATTTAGTGAGTTATCCAACCAATCAATATTCTTATCATCAATGATGCAAGTTTAAAATGTATCCCAAACAATTCCTTTTTGCAACTTTTCTCTTAAACTGCCCAGAATTGGTGTCCAAATACTATGGAAAACCCATACACACAATTTTTCAGTTAAAAATTTTGTAAAGAACTTTTTACTACAATATAAAACCTTAATTATGTATTATCCAATAAGTACTATCACTTGTCACTGTTTTATCGCATTTGCTTATCTATAGTTTATTGAATTACCTTTATTTTAAATAAAGGTAATTTTATTAATTTTCCTTTTTGATTAAATATAATTTTAATAAGATAAAATATTTAAAAAAATAGATTAAATCGATGCATATTTTATTAAAGCTTACTTTTAAAAATATTTGAAAAATACGAAACAATAATTACAAATATAAAATAACCGAACACACACACAAATTAGCTACTTAAAACAATTTTTTATTTTAACTACATTATAAAAATGCCTACATTTAAGCCGAAAATTTTTGACATACATAAATACGTACAAATTAATTAAATTAGAAGAGAAACTAATACACTTAAAAATATTACGCTCATAAAAATAATTGTATGATACCTATGTCCTCAAAAGTTATTCTTGTTTTAGTTTTTTCCCGAATTGATTTTATGTTTTGTCCACCTCTTCCTAAAACATGCCCAACAAATCCTTTAGGTATTTTGATAGTTCTTGTAACTCTTTTAGTTTCTGTCCTTATGATTTCTCCTTTATTGTTTTGCCACTGAAGTACTTTAACTACGCAAGTTATAACACCCACTCCAACACCAACACCGATTATTATGTATGGTTTTGATATCAATTTAATCATCTTTTAAAAAATTTAAACGAAGTACGTAAATTATTAATAAAATAAAACCACGGCTTCGACTTTATTTTGAATCAAAACAAAAACAAAAATAATGATACCGCAGCAAGCACTTCATTTCATTTCATTACTTCATGTAAAAGACGCGTTTCACAAAATACTTTTATTAATTTCTTTTCATTAACATAAAAATCATTAACTGTTATTTATAAATATATAAAGAGAGAATAAAAATATGCGGAGAATAAAAAAAATTTAGCCGTGCAAGAAAATTAAAAGCATAAATAATATATGGCTGTCTACATCCAGTTTTTTAGATAATTTCTATATAAGGTAGAACATATGAAAAGAAAGAGAGAAATATGTAAAACATCAAAACTGTTTATCTATATCAAATATGAAAAACATCAAGACAATTTTTGCATAATTTCTGTCATTCAGATCTGGCGAGAAAATGTCTGATACTAACATTAAAAATCCAGATAAAAGTTTGAATTATATATTTGAATCATAATCAATCAGTCATTCCTGGTATCGGACTACTTGGCCCGCAGGGGCCTTAAATTTCTATCTGGCAGTTGGATATGTTGCGAAGACGATAAGAGATAGTTGTAGAAAGTAGCAAAAATGTTCATAGTGAAGAAGAAAGTAAAGAGGTGATGCATCATGTCATGAAGCTGCAATGCATAACCCCTTGTGAAAAATGAGGATTTTAATAGTGCAGAGTGGGTGCTCGAACCATCTACCTGACAAGTTCGGAACTCTGATCACTGGCCCAGTACGTCTATAGGAGAAAGATCCTAAAAAGGGAAGTTCTGGATTTCAGAATTTGGAATATAATTGAGATTATTATAGTTTTGAAGTTGAAAGTTTGATGATGAAATTTTTAGTATTTGGCAGGCTAACTCTAATCATAGATACTCTCTAGATTTGGCTAAATGGTATTATTCGATTCAATGGTATCTCCCTCTGTGGTGCAAAGCACAACTAAAATAAGCTAAGCTAAATAAATAAGCTAGCACCTCAGACTTTCCTATTCTTCTCTTAGCCATGTTTTGTATATTGTTCTTATATTTGCTTTATACTCTGCAAACATTGCTTTAAGTTGGGCCTGAATGGCCGAGTGGCTATCGCTCTGGCGCTCGGTACCACAGGTTTCGGGTTCGAGTCCCGGCGGTGCCATGGATGTTTGTAGTGGTTCGGAATCCACTTTAAACCGTAGGTCCCGGTCTAACGCGATCGTAGAGCGTTGTGGAGAGTGACATATTTAAAAAGTAAGGAAAAACTAACTGTTCATATGTATAGTGATTAGGGGATTATAGTCCTTGTTGCTTCACATCCCCATATACCACTTCGTTCATCATTGCTTTAAGTTCTGCAAATGCTAACATTCTAGAAAAAAAAAATTTTCGTTTTCAACTTAATTAAGATAAATGATTTGAAGCTATAATAAAGGAACTTTTATTGTATAAATTTGATAAAATATTGTCGTAAGCTTCTGGTAATCCTATCAATGTAAGAAATACATATTTTAAAACCAATACAGCTAGCGTACACATTAATTAATAACAATATTGTTTTGAGCAGGTAAAACTGTATGAATTTTAGTATTATGCAAATCAAATAAAAAAAATGATATTTTGTTTTTTTTTAGGTGGTAAATTTAATTAATAAGAATTATTACTTAAAATAATTACAGTTGAAAATATGTGAAATATTACGATCTGCGACTTTTATTGTTTCTTATTTCATTTTTAAGTTTTTATAATCTGCTTATAAGATATATTAAATATTTTTATCATTTATTATATTAAATATTATTTAAAAGTAACTCCTAAATGATAAAAATGAAACTCCTCCTTTCGTTTTAATACTCCAAGATGAATGTCAAGATTACTGTCATTAAAAATTCTTTGGAAAAGTTGCAGTTTAGGGGCAAATTCAAAGGTTCTTTTGTGATGATTTTTTTTTCGTCGCCAATTTTGCTTCCACATGCAGATCACTTGTTTAATTAAGTGTAACTCTACCGCGAGGGTAGTAGAGTTTGAAGGAGGGGGGGGGTAGAGTGTTTTTAGTGGATAACAAAGTGCTAAAATTTAATATTTAAAAGCACAAAAAGTCATTTATACATACACTCAAGAGCCAAAACATTATGACCACCAATACATTTTTCAATGAACTCGCCTGGAGGACGTGGAAGGCACGTGATCAGGTGGAAGTGGTATGTAACTGCTGCTGGAGAGTCTGAAAATCATTCTTTCATTTACTTCTGCGTGTGATGGGAAAGGCTGCGGATCTAAGCGACTTTGATAGAGGGCAGATTGTAATGGCTCGAAGGCTCGGAACAAGTATTTCCAAAACTGCACGACGGGTTGTTCGCGATCTACAGTTCTTAGTACTTATGCAAAGTGGATGAATGACGGTGAAACCAGCAGTAGACGACATGGTGTTGGACGTCCACACACTATCAAAGAAAAAGGTCGTCGGAGACTGTCTCGCATGATGAAGCAAAACCGGAGCCAGAAAGTGGCTCAGCTGACAACCCAATACAATGCAGGGCCAAGTAGAATAGTATCGGAGCACACTGTTCAGCGGACACTGTTGGATATGGGGCTACGCAGCAAACGTCCCACTCGTGTGCCTTTGCTGACCAAATGTCATCGCCAACTGCGCCTGCGCTGGGCCCGGGAACATCGTGACTGGTCGATGGATCAGTGGGAGAGAGTTGCCTGGTCAGATGAATCACGGTTTGTCATTCATCACGCCGATGGCCGCGTCAGGATACGCCGTCTTCCAGGCGAACAGTTGCTCCCTCAATGTACAGTAGGTTATACACAGGCCGGTGTTGGCGGTATTATGCTTTGGGGGATGTTCTCTCTGGGACCCGTGGTTGTGGTAGAGCAGACCATGAATGCTACATTGTATCTGAACATCATTGCGGACCAGTTGCACCCTTACATGGCCTCTGTTTTCCAGGTGGAAATGGAATGTTCCAATAGGACAACGCCCCTTGTCACAAGGCTAAAATTGTGTTGGAGTGGTTCCAGGAACAGGATGCTGAATTCCAGTTAATGTCTTGGCCGCCTAACTCACCGGATCCCAATCCGATAGAACACATTTGGGATGCCCTGGGACGGCAGCTCAGAGTTCAAAGACCACCAATTCGCAATATCTCGGATTTGCGTGACCGTTGCTTAAACATCTGGTAAAATCTGTCTCCGGCCATCTACCAAGGACTTGTGGCAGCCATGCCAAGGTGGGTTGAAGCTGTGTTGCGCGCCAAAGATGGGCCAACTCGTTATGGACAGGTGGTCATAATGTTTTGGCTCTTGAGTGTATATTACTCTTGGTTATAACCCCCAATATATTATCCTTGGTTTAAAAATATAATGAATGGGATGCTGTTTGAGGAGTATTACTGAAGTTTGTATACGTCCAATAAAGATGCTCTAAAAGAACTAAATCTTCGGCAAATAAATGCCAGATGGTGGTAAAATGGATCAATTCCTTTTCGGATGCAGATCTTGCAAAATTTCACATCACTGAACCTTTTTACATGATGATTTTCAAACGAGGACAGGAACTTTAAGTAGTTCTTGGATTATTCATCATAAAAGTAAAATTCATCTTAATCACACATCGCGTTGAAAAATTTCAATAAGCCTACAAGAATGAGAATAGCAGGAATTAAATCTACCGAGTTTTTAAACTTTCAGCTTTAAAACTTTTACTTCAAAATAAATTCATAGAATTGTATCTACTTTCATGTGCTGTAATAAAGTTTAAAAAGTTTAACTGATATATGTTACTATGGAAACTCTTTTGAAAAAAAAAAATTATTAGAAAAATTGAAATCAAGCTACAAATAAATATTTTGTATGAAATAGTTTTTGCTATTCATAAGGAAAACCACAACTAGAAAATAAAATTTAATCTGATGGTCCGATATGCAGGTAGGGATTGCAATACTGGACCAAAAAGTTCAATACCGGTATTCGGTATTTTTTAAATCTAAATACCGGGATCACAATATATATATCACAAAAACACTCGAAATGGCAAACCATCTAATGCTGTCATTCTACTTATAATTTCATCCAAATAATCTTTTTTTTTTTTTTTTTTCAAAATAATCTAAAATCCCTGATGGCTTGGGCTTAAGTTTGTAACTTCATTGCAATTAGATTCTCTCCTCTTTAACAAATTTTTTTATCATGTTTTGTTTTTAAATGTGTGTGGAGTCCGCTTGTACTTCCTCCATTCACTTTGATAACTCTTTCATTTTTACATTGTGACCCCATATTCTTTTCATCATATAAATAATGAAACCAAACCGACATATTATAACAACTGATTTTTTTATGCTCTTTAAAGTTATTCTTATTCATTATTATGGGGTATTATTTATGAGTATATATATATAATAAATCTGAAAAATATTTTGAACTCTAAAGTATGATAGGCTAATACAATGTGAATAACAAACTCCCCAATTTAAAAAAATATCGGAATATTACACACTTTCTTCACAAGTACAACCTTGTTTTCATAGATAAGATTTTCTAGTTTTCAGATAAGAATTCTGAATAAGAAGAATTCACAGTTAGGAATAAGAATTTCACAGATAAGAATTCTAAATTTCTAGTAAATACCGAAAAAACGTTATTTAAACTTGTGAATACCGGTATTACAAAATTGTACAAATGACTCAAAATACCGGTATTCGCCATCCCGGTATACCGGTATTGCAATCCCTATATGAAGGTTACCCATAAAATTTAAAATCTAATGTCAGAACAAACGCATAACAGCATTTTTAAACAATGAAAAGTATCAATAAACCGTATTCATGCAATAAATTATTTCCTCCAGTTATCTTTCAAAACTGAAAAAAAGAAAGTAGATTAAATAAGAAAATAAAAAATTATAAAATTACAAACGATTTTATAAAAAAAAGTACAAGAAAGAAATTTAAATAAACCAATAAGAATAACTCGTAAAAGAATTTAAAAAAATTAAATTAGTAAGAAACATAGAAAGTGGTCCGGGACATCGTTGACTTACTTTTCACAAAAGAATACTCTTATATTTTATAGGTAATAAATAAATTAAAAAAATATATAAATTAACATTAGTTAATGGAGAGTTTTTGCATACCGTATTTTGGACGTCCGTTAGCTTTTTCTCCCTAGCGCGCATGCTCATAGGAAATTGCGCATGCGTATCTGTAATAATGTTTCCTATGAGCATGCGCGCTAGGGAGAAAAAGCTAACGGACGTCCAAAATACGGTATGCAAAAACTCTCTATTATTAATTATAAAAATAATTAAGTTATTGTGTCAAAATAGTCGAAAAACAGTCCAGAGGAGAAACGAGTTTCATAGAAAACCCGGGTTACGATTTTTGGCAATTTATCGCCCATCTGGCACAAATAAAATTTAGCCAGAAATGTTTGCCCACTGAGATGTGGCCAATATTTTTAAAAGATTTTTTTGAAAGTTATTATTTGTTTTCTTTTGTTAGATTCGTAAGTAAATTATTCTTCAAAGTACAGCACTAGTGAAAATTTATATATACATAGTAACTTTATGTTCTTTTTAATCATTTGTATTGTGAAAATTTCTGTTTTTAATATAAATAAATCAATTACTCTAATTTTGTGTACTATTGCATTTGCCTCTCTATGTACACATTAATATGTACATAATAAGACATAATGAATGCCCTTAAAGAATTTTGGTTTTGATAAACAGATATTTAAAATAGTATTTTGTAAAAAATTTTTTTTTATTAATTAAAAAAAAATTTTCAATGATAACTAAGTACTGTTTAATGAACAAAACTGTTTTAAACATCACATTTATGAATTTATTTTAGTTTGATAAATGGAAATTATTTTAATGAGTTGTTGATATGAACATAAATATTCAATTTGTTGAACATATTTAATAAATAAATATCCAAGTATGATTACACGCAATTTCTAATTGAAAAATTTATTTTTTGAACACAAAAGCTATGAAATATTCTGTGGAAATAAAAAAAAATGTTTACGGTGAAGGAAATAAAAATCTTTTTCCACAATTAGCTAGATTACGGTTGTTATGGCTACGTGTTCAAGAATTCCCATTAATGTCTATGAAAGTGAGCTTTGTGTCTTTGAAATCTGCAGTTGCAATTACAGAATAACAATAATATAAAAAAAGCATCAATAGAAGAATATTCCATGTGAAGCTAGAATGATTTAATAAAATGATATTTTTATAATTCCAAAGGGAATTTTCTCCAAGTAATACTTTTAAAGCATCTACGTATCTTTTCTGTAAAATTATTGTATAAATGTATAGTTTTTTTTTGTTGCTTATCCTATGGTACGATATATTATATAGAATAGTACTTTTAAAATTATAAACCAGATTTTCGTTTTACACCAATTTTAGTAATATAATGCCGTTCATTTTAATTTTTGGTATTTTTTTCAGAATAAAATTTTTGAAAAAAATTTATAGATAGAATTTTTTTGAAACTCATTCAAAATAATATGCTAAAAATTTAAATAAACAACACTTTTTTAAGGTTCCAAATATAGTGTTTTTGACAAGAAAAAA
This sequence comes from Caerostris extrusa, assembly GCA_021605095.1. Lineage (NCBI taxonomy): Eukaryota > Metazoa > Arthropoda > Arachnida > Araneae > Araneidae > Caerostris > Caerostris extrusa. The sequence continues at coordinate 113,206 of BPLR01005826.1, read as the reverse complement.
AATGGTGATTTTAACAGAATTTTTGAAACTTATTCAAATAATATGTTAAAAATTCAAATAAGCAAACATTTTTAAGGTCCCAAATACAGTGTTTTTGATAAGAGAAAAAAATGGTGATTTTAACAGTGAATTTTTGGAAACTTATTCAAAATAATATGCTAAAAATTTAAATGAACAAACACTTTTTAAAGTTCCAAATACAATGTTTTTTGACAAGAGAAAAAATGCTGATTTTAACAGTGAATTTTTGAAACTTATTCAAAATAATATGCTAAAAATATAAATGAGCAAACATTTAAGGTCCCAAATATAGTGTTTTTTGGTAAGAGTAAAAAAACGGTGATTTTAACAGTGTCAGTATAAAATGACAATTATGTGCTTTAAAACTAATTTAATATATTTATAAGAAAAGCATTATAATCATTACAGTTTTCTTAATAAAAGAAGATTTTGAAATTTTATTTATCTAACAATTTTTATTAAAAACTTATACGTACAATTTTTGAGAAAGCTTTTGTTTTTAATTAAAATTAGCTATCATCACATTTTACATAAAAAATGGCAGAAAGATGAATGGACTGAATATTTATCTTCATGCTATGCTTTTATTGTTATTATATTGTATTGTATTATTATGAATATTATTTTATTTTATTTTATTGTATATGTATGAATAAAATGGAAAAATTACTCTACATGTCCAGATAAATAAATAAAATGAGCATTCTTCAATCTCTTAAATAGTCAATCGAAAGTAAATAAAATTTAAAGAAATATTATTTAAAATTTACTTAAAAAATTTAAAAAGAAAATTTTTAAAATAAAAAAAAATTTTTTTGGTTAGGGAGCAATTCATGTTGACTCTCTCCCTTTTGATATATCATTTGATTTTGGATTTTCTTACATGAAATTGAAATTTTTAAATATTACATTTTATTTTAGGGATTTTTAGGGAACTTTTGTTCCTTGTGCCCACCTAGATTTCAGATTAGAAAATTGATGGTTGACATATGTTATACGCAAATTTTAAATGGTTTTATCAAAATAACGGAAGGACTTTGACCAATTGATGTGTAGTACTTATTCAAAGACCTAACAGGTTGGCTGAAAAGTTCGTAGGCTTACACATAGATAGCTCTACTAGTATTAAATCCATATGACTTTTAGTTAGCGCTAACCTTCAAAAGACACGTGTATAAATTTTGACAGCTGTTGCATTATTAGTATGTAAGTTATAGCATTTTTAGTGTTCATCACGTGCAGTCCACTCGGCTGACTGTCGATTGGACTCCGGTGTGAAATGATGGAGCCATGTTTCATCCATTGTCCCATATTGACTCAAAATTCGGGTTTATTACAGCTCCAAACACTGCTTAGAATCATCCATTCGTCGTTGTTTTGGGTTGATTGTGAGCTCGCGCGGCACCCACTTTGAACAGAGCCTTCGCATATCCAAATATTCATTCACGATATGTCCAACACGTTCCTTTGATATCTTTAGGGTCTCAGCTATCTCAATCCACTTCACTTTATGGTTATCAGAAATTATTTTGTGGACTTTTTGACGTTTTCGTCGGTAACAGACTCTTTGGGGCTTCCACTGCGCGCATCGTCCTCGGTGCTCATTTCGCCTCGTTTAAATTTAGCAAACCACTTCTCTACGGCTGATTTTCCTGGAGCAAAGTACGAATAATGTTTATCAAGCCAAGCCTCGGCTTCAATAGTATTTTTTTCGCCAAAAAGCAATGCTTTATTAACACACGAAATCTCTTTTTGTCCATTTTTTCAAACTAACAAAAGTTGCTCCACTAAAAATGCTATAACTCACATACTAATAGTGCAACAGCTGTCAAATTTATACACGTGTCTTTTGAAGGTTAGGGCTAAATAAAAATCATATGGTATAACCAAGAAAGGAAGAAAATGTTAGAACGACCCATAATATATTACAATATTCGGAAGATGCTTCATTGTCGAAGACGCTTCATATTATGATGTAGGTAATGAATATGTTATTGGGAAGGTGCATCATTATATACATCATAAGATAACCCAATGATCAGATATCAGAGCAAAGCAATTAATTTGCAAGTGTATGGAGAAGAAGAATTTATTGCTTCAATAAGATCACCATGGAAAATGAGTGGCAGTGAAGAATGAAATTACCAAGAAAGGAAAATGAGGATAGAACGACCCATGATATATTGCAATAGCAAAAAGAATAACAGAATATGAAAAAAAAATGCTATTGTAAATATGCTCCATTATCTACTTCACATGATGACCTAATGATAACTCATCTGTATCAGAAGAAATCAATTAATTTGCAAGTGTATGAAGAAGAAAAATTTGTTGCTTATGGAGGAATGTGAGAAGAATGAAGTCTACTAAGAAAGGAAAATAATGTCATTATGCAACTCAGGATATTTGCAATAGCAAAAAAAAATACTCTATAAAATAATGCTATTGTGAAGACGCAATAGCATTATTTTATATAGTACTTTTTGTTATTGCAAATATCCTGAGTTGCATAATGACATTGCATAATGATCTAATGATTCATCAAAAAGAAATCAAATTTGCAAGTGTATTTAGTAGAAATTATTGTTTCAATAAGACCAACAACCAAGAAATGAAGAAAAGAACAATAGAATGAACCATGATATATTGCAATAGCAAAAAGAAAAAAATTATTAAAAAATGGTATTATGAAGATACTTTTTACATCACTTTATAATAATTCATCTGTATCAGAAGAAATAAATTAATTTACAAGTGTATGAAGAAGAATTTGTTAGATCAGATTTATTCAGAATTTTTAAGATTGACATGACGAACGAATGGCAGAGGAGACTGAAGATTACCAAGGAAGGAAGAAAACATTAGCTTAACCTGCCCCCATTTTAAGGAATAAATGCAATTAAAAATACCACAAATATTGAACGATTTTATTTAATTGCCGTCGAATTATTTTTGTGAGCTGTATAATTGCTGTAAAACTAATTTCTGTGTTATTAGTGCAATCACGCAGAAAAGCCAACAGAAACACTCCCTGGGAATTTAAAATTTCGTTATTTAAAATAAAAATAGCTGAAGTATATTTAAAAATGTAATATATTTGAGTGATACTTTTATTTTGCAAACACAAATTTTCATTTTTTAAAGTTTTTATATTTTTTTTTCTCTTTTATGTTGTATATTGGGGAATTTGCAACCAAATTGCAATTTTTAAGAACAACAGAAAAATGGTCTTTTTTTAAAAATATTCTTGCAATAAATTTTGAAAAGGCATCAATTTATTTTCGATAAATTATTCAATAAAAATATTATAAATGAATTTATCATAAATAAGTAAATTTAGTGTAATAAATATTGCAATACTGAATTATTTAACTGTTTAATTTGTTTTTATTATAACTTTTAATTTTATTGAAATATATGCCCTGTCACATAAATATCCTGCAAGACTTGATGGTTTAACCTTAAAAATTTTCTAAATGACTTTTTCGCCAAAAATGAAATCTATATCGTTCCACAACCACCGTATTCCCCCGTGCAACTTCTGGCTATTCCCTAAAACTCAAAAGACCACTCCGAAGACACCGTTTTGAGTCGATTGAAGAAATTGAACGTGAACCAGCGCGCGCTTTGAAGGCCATCCTTGCCGATGACTTTTTAGCATGCATTGAGGATTGGGAAAAAGTGGGCATAAGTGCATTGTGTCCGAGGGGATTATTTTGAAGGCGATGAAATAAATTTGGAAGAATAAATAAAGAGTTTTTGAAAAAAAATAAAAATTGGTCTTACTTTTTGGGCACAGTAGTAATAGCCTTTTGTCGCAACTATTCTGCATTTGCTGTCATACAGATGCAAATTAAGAAAAATTGCCACATACAGTATGTCTATGAGAGACGAATGCCCATGATAAACAATTGCTATAAAATTTCCTAATATACTTGATTAAAATCTACGAAATATTATCATTTCAGCTAGAAATAGTAAAACAGCTAAAATAATCGACCAAAGCTAGTAAATAGGATATAGCCAGAAATAGTAAATTAACCAAACCATAGATAGTAAACACGTACAACCAGAAATAATAAAAACATGTAAAGCTAGTGGAATTACAAAACAATCTCTCTCTAACTTTTTCAGCTTATTGCAGAATCACCTTGCTATCATTTTGTCACAGGTACTTTAACCTTGTCTTATAAACACCTTTTCTTTGACCTTGTCTTATAGGATAAGAAATTTGGGTAATTATTTATAATTTAATGCCGCCAAATGACTTGTGTGTCAACTTAAAAAATTCATTAAATACTCAAATATGATGTTTATTTCGGTTCAAATGAACATCGCAATATATTCAAGATTCAAATTTCTAAAATGTTGATCAGAAATCGAAAGACACTCGAAATAAACTTGGGAACTTTTCAGAGCCGCAAAAAATTCTGTCTAAAAATGGCTTCATAATTATTGTACTTAATTAATTTCCTGATATTAGAATTTGCATTGGTTTTTAACCTAAAATAGCAATAGCAACGATCAGAGAGCTAGCCATTGGTAATCAGGCCACCAATTTGGATTACGAACAATTTGAGATTTGAATGTAGTTAAATCAGAAAAACATACGAATTTTTCGAAGAAACTGGTACTCGTAAGTCAAATTCAAAATAATCAATTTCTGTCCCTAATTTTTTTTTCTTGAGAAAAAATATTCGAAAATGAGCAGTTATGTTTTTTTTTTTTATAGAATACCATGTTTTCAAAGATGAACCTTTTAATGAGATTTGAGCAGTTTTATAAGTTTTCATTGTTTTTTGGTTAAAATCATTTCGAAAACTTCAACAACTTTAGTCGAAAGTAGATCTCATAAACAGCTAAAAAAAAAAAAATCTTTTACATTAAATATTCCACACATTAAAAAGACCAGAATTTGAAAAATTTTAGACTAATGAATTCCATGAGAAATATAAACTTCTTTCCCTAGAAAATTACACATAATTCTTTTTAATCCGGAAAAAGTTTGTTTTTCTATTTCAATTAAATTTTCGGAAATCTATTAATTAGTTCTATTTTAATCATAAAGGAAGAAAAATGTTTATTATAAAGAAACATATATTAAAATATCTGAAAGATTCATAAGAAAATGTATTTTCTTGAGTAATTTGAGATCTTCTATGGATCCTAACTGTTAATTAGTTTTCTATTCTTATACGAGACAGAGAAATATCGGAGAAAAAAATTAAAATGACTTGTCGCGAAAAGTTTTGATTTTTGAAAATACATCATTTAAGAGTACTTTCTTCTCTAAGTCTCTTTCTTCTAAGAGTACGCTCGATAAACAAAATATTTGGCATGGATTTGCATATCAGAGCTTTGTTTACTACATAAAAAGTTTCACAGATATCTGAAAAAGAAGTTTAAAGAAAATCGAAGAGAATAAAAAGAAAAGGATAATCACAAACATCTCGAGCGAATAATGAAGAAAAATGTTGTGCATCTAAGAAACGCAACACTCTTCTCGTCTTCCACCAATGATCTTTGCTCATGTTTTTGGCTGGAATCAAGCTCGTCGTAGCAAACGCCGTCTTTCAGGTGTTGGAATAGTGACGTAATAGTTGTGAAAACAAGACAGCTCTTAAATCGCGAGAGTTAGTCAATATTTACTTTAGAAAGAGACGGGCGAGGGGAGTTTAAAGAGAGCCGCCTGTGTGTTGAAAGGAGCTCATTCTAAGAGTGAAGTACTAATTAGGGGCTTTTGTTTTGTAGAAGACACTAGTACGTTTAGTATTCCTCTGAAGCAGATACAATCAGAGCAATTTTGTGTGAGATGAAACGTTTTCTAAGTAGTTATGTATGGTTTATAACAAGAAGAAATTTCAGATTGGTAGATTTAAAATGCTGAGATATTATTTTGTTAACATATTTTTACTAATTAAAAAAAAATCTATGATAATTAAGTAACGCTTAATGAACAAAATTGTTCTATAATATCACATTTATGAATTTATTTCAATTTTATAAATGAAAATTATTTTAGTGAGTTGTGGATATGAACATAAATATTCAATTTACTGAACATATTTAATAAATAAAATATTCAATTATAATTACATGCAATTTCAGATTGAAATTTTTTTTTTTTTTGAACACTGAAACTATGAAATATTCTATAGAAATGAAAAAAAAAAAAAAAAAATTTGCAGAAAAGGAATTAAAAATCTTCTTCAACAATTAGCTAGATTACGGTTGCTATGGCTATGGGCTCAAGAATTCCCATTAAAGTCTATGAAAGTGAGCTCTGTGTTTCTTTTGGTTTATAACAAGAAGAAATTTGAGATGGGTAGATTTAAATTTATACATTAAATAGATTTGATACGAATATATTTTTATTTGAATACAGTAGAAATTTGAGTGTGGTTTGAATTTATAAAATTTCAACAAATCGGAAAATTAAATTCTGTTGCTAAAATGTTTTCAGTAATTGTGTGCTTACAAAACGTGCAAACGATTGCTTATTTAATTATTTATTATTTATATTGTTTGTTTTATTTAATTTACTGTGTAAATTACTTGTGTTCTGTAAAAATTACACAAAATGCTTGCAAAAAGAAAAAGATAAAAATATCGCATTGGGTGATTGACTTGGTGATCTCGTTGGCCATCAGTCCAGTAAGACTTCTAGTGAAAAAAAACTATCATCTAAAGAAAAACATAATGATGCAAAAGAATAATCTAGAACAGGGGTCTCCAAACTTTCCAGCCTTAGGGCCATACTGTTTACTCCAGTAAGTACCAAGGGCCAAAAACAGTTTTAATTTTTCTGCCATTATCTATAATTTCTAGACTAGTCGCCGAGTACGCGCTCTGAGCGAGCATACACTTGCTAAATTCGCTGGTTCAATTACTACAATTACTATTGTGTGTATCGATACGACCGTGACATTTGACGACATCTAGTGGTCAAAAGCGGAAATAGGTAGGTAATATCCTTTATCGCTAACATATGGCGCTAGTAGTATCGGAAGCGCAGTAACATTTAAACATTCGTGAATAATCTCATTGGTTCGAGAAAGTTCTGGTGTGTTCCCTCACTTCGTGATCACAGTAAGATTTTTCTATCCAACTTATTACAGCAACAATAAGCTATTCTCTGTCGCGGGCCGGATGGATGACACTGGGGCCGGATTTGGCCGCGGGCCGTAGTTTGGAGACCCTGATCTAGAATTTCTGAGAACCAAACAATTTTTGGAAATACAAAGATTTCTCAACATTATACATTTTCTGGACTAAAGTTCCCTTGCCTTGAGGATTACTGTGCTAGAAGTAATTTTCAAGTATCGATATGTCATATGAAGAAATACTCTATTAGGTAGTCTGAATGCTTATGCTAGATGCTTACATAAGATGTTGAAGTCGCTATTTCGTGTTCTGAATTTCGTACCCTATGCTATTTCATCTCCTTTTCTGCGTGTGTGTAGTACTCAATGTTATATGCGGAAACAACTTCGAACCTATATACTCTAACATGTTATCTGGGATTTTTATCACTGAATCACCAGCCATAATTTAACAAGTTTAGTATAAAACTTTAAAAATTGTTGAGGAACTTTTACTGAAAAATCAATGATATGTTAAATTAACTTTCTTTGATGTTTCTTATAATAAAGAATATGAAGTTATGTTTGTTTTTTTCATTTATTAAATTTTTTCAATGCTAAATAATTTTGAATTGTTTTTTTTTGACATTCTTGACTATAACATGCAAATTTTTATTCATGTGATAGCCTGTCTCTTAAGTAGTTAGGATTTTAATCCAATTATTTAACCCTTTTAGTCATTTTTTAAACCTTTTTTTTTCTAATACATCTGTTAGACAGCTTGGTCTTGGATGCCTTAAGGCAAGCGTTGCACAGACGTTACTCACTTTGCATTACCCAGGGGGCGCGCGTCACTTTAAGCCACGGACGCAGAGTAACAATGCCCCGCAACGCTTTTCCTATTAGGACCCCTACGGTTTAAAGTGGATTCCGAACCCCTAAAACATCCACGGCAACGCCGGGACTCGAACCCGATACCGAGCGCCAGAGCGCTAGCCACTCGGCTATTCAGGCCCCATTTTTTAAACCTAAAATACATTATTAACTAAATATTGCACAGATTATTTCGCTAAAACACAAAATACATTATTATACAAAATACATAATTATCAATATTTCTATCAGCTCAAACGTAATGCCAATCATAAACTTTGTGACCTTTCTTGTCCATTTCAACGATAGCGTTCTTAACCATTAAGACATCAATGCATAATTCCGCCGCACCTAACAATTGGCTTCCGGGCGAGAACGAGACATAGCTGATATCTTCCGCAATATTTGGAATTTCATTCGACTGAGGTGTGAGATTTGCATCACAGCTTACGGACGGCAATTATCAATTATAACAATTCTTTTTGACCTAATACGCAATTAACCTTTTCTTTTTCTTCATACATTGATTATTAAACCGTATGTTCCCTTATGTGGTGTCTTTTAATTATTGGTGCTTTTGTGTGCACTACCATAATATTCCTGATCCTGTATCTCTACTTGATTGGCACCCAATGCTCGTAGAAATACTACTATGTCCAAAAAAGTAAGACCCATTTTCAATTTAAATTTCCCGGGCATATGGAATTTCAATTTTTTTTTTTTTTAGGTTGCAGGCACTGTCCTTGACATCTGTGGGAAATTGGACGCCAAAATATTTATTAGCGCTTGAGTTACGCAGAGGGGACAAGAACTAACACAGATATATTAGTTCTTGTTTTGACATTCAGTATATTAATTATCTTTTTAACTTTCTGCTATTCAACACTCTAAAAGAGTATATATACATACATACATACATATATATATATATATTGCACTTTTGCCTTAGTTTTAATTGAAGTTCAAATGTAGTACGATATAGTGTATATTTTTCTACTGGTCCTCTGTGGTATATTCACTCTTTATAATATAACAGGAGTTCGATCACAAAGATGTTAGATTACAGAGAGATTTCTGCTTATATACACAGTCCAGTCAGATTAATGTGACCCCCACCTACTTTCGACGTCAACGTGTAGTAACCCATCACAAAAGGCAGGGGGCAGCACATTGCAGTGGAGTGTGTATAAAGGATTCCACTTAATACCACACTCCTCTTAAAGCCAGAATTTTTTTTTTCTTTCTAATGCAGCTGGCAAACACTTAGACAGCTTGGTCTTGGATGCCTTTAGGCAAGCGCTGCACAGACATTACTCACTTTGCATTACCCAGGGGACGCGTGTAAACTGAAGATAAGCCACGGACGTGGGGTAACATTACCCTAACAACGTTCTGCGATCCTATTAGACCAGGGCCTACGGTTTAAAGTGGATTCCGAACCGCTACACGCATCCATGGCACCTCCGGGACGAACCTGAAACCTGTGGTACCGAGCGCTAGCCACTCGGCCATTCAGCCAGAATATACAAGAGTGTAAAGCCAGAATATACAAGAGTGTATATTGTGGCTTTTGACAGGTGGTCACATCAATGTGACTGGACTGTGTATATCCATTGGACAGCTGATCTACTGATGAGTGTAAAAGGTATTTGCGTAGGATCGCCGAGTCCCGGCACAAAGCTTTCGGATGGAAAGGATGATAGATTGTGAGTATTCACCCAGAATTTGAAATAGTTCCACAACCAGCAATTGAACAGATGTCAAGTTGGTGAAACGAGCTCACTCAATACAGAAAATCAAAGCATTATCCATCATGTTATTTCAGTTCCTTTGACATTTAGATGTTACCATTTGATTAATTTCATTAACTTAGATATTATAACGTACTTAAAGACATTATAAAATAAATTCAGGATTAATTAAAATTTTGATTGCAATAAACAAATCATAGAATTTTTAATAAAATTGATTATTGCGCAATAAAATTTAATTGATAAAACTTATTTTTTTTACTATATCAAATTCAATTTTCTCTAATCCTAGATTCAAGATTCCCCCCCCGTGAATATGAAAGTTTAAAATGACTATTATTTTTGCAATGATTTAATAGAAAAATGTGATATTATACAGGGAGATCTATGAAGTCACTTTACAATTTCAAAAAATTTATTACAAAGACAAATGGAAAAGCAGATAGGGGAATATCATTACAAAATGAGACGTATATATTTAAATTGCCTTTGACTCATTTAATTTAATACAACACTGTCTCTTACTGTAGATTAATACGGAGATCCTTGGCCTCATAGCTGCCACTAGCTCCTTCATTGTAAAATGTTGAAACACAGCGGTGGTCTCATGCCCTTTGAGTTAATAAGAAAAATAGATAATTAAACGGCCTTTTTTATAAAAAGAATTATTCATTTAATAAAATTATAAAATGAAAAATAACAAAAATTACAAAAGTGTAGATGTTGATGAAATTAGTTGCATGTAGCTTAGAGAAAAGCAAACTTTTTTTCATCTAGGCAGTTGTAGGTAATAAGTCAGTCAGAGCAGGAGAAAATCGTCAGGATAAGGAATTAAATTAAAAATATTTAGAGCAGAGCGAGGCCTTTTGCTATGTTTGCGGGAAATACAACACTGTATGGACATCTTAAGTTGCACAAAGCACATCAAGTTGGTACTCAGTTTCTTGCCATGTTCACTGTAACATATAACAAAATCCGCCGTGCATTCTCACGAGAACTACAAAGCAGAGCGCACGTGGAGAGAAAAGAGAAATGTTTAAATAAACTGGATCCAACATGAATTAGCACGAGAATAATATAGCTGTCCATGTGCGGAGAGAAAAAGAAAAAAGTTTAAATAAATTTTGCTCGAGATGTGTGGCAACGGTAGAGAGTTCTATCGTTTTAAAAATTACAAATTAGTCAGTCATGGCATTGTTAGTTGTGACTTGGGCTTCTCTTTGCAGTGATCGCTTTGTTAGTTAGTGGTCTGCTTTGCGTTGTAGAAAATAAATAATATGTTTGTGCCAATGTCTCCTCTCGATTCTAATATTTCAATAGTCTTAATCACCTTATGTGCACTATTTTCTGGAAGTCAAGAATTCTACTTTTCTGAAAGTTTCGAAGTTGCAGATTACGCAAAATTTAACTAACGCCATTACGTCATAAACAGCTAATACTTCCACATCAGGTCATAATCTATACTCACACCCTTATTAATTGTGGCGATGTCCTTAGCGATCCTTTGCTTTAGAGTTATTATAAACAATACCCGTTTTGGATACCAATATCTTCATATATGTCTACCCTAGACTTTTTCCAAGGGACTTTGTTGGATTCTGAACCACTACTACTACTACTACTACTGCAGCCCACTAGATCATTGTGCCTATAGCTGAATTTCCAGTTTATAGTTTGGGAAGGATGTGAGTGAGAAGTCTGACTGGGCGCTGCGACGCTCTACAGTAATATGAGACAAGGACTTACGGCTTAAAAGTGGATTCCGAACTACTACAAACATCTATGGCACCGAGCGTCAGAAGGCTAGCCACTCGGCCATCAGGCCCCTGATTCCCTTCCACTAACAAACACCCATGCCACAGCCAGGATTCGAGCCTGAAGACTGTGGTATCAAAGGCCAGAGCACTAGTCAATTGGCCACCAGGCCGCCAGTTGCCATCCTTGAGGAGGGTATGCTACAGCAAACATAACATGCGTACTCTCTTGGCGAGTTTGTTGCAACAAATGGCGCATATAGACATGCAATAAGTTAAATTAAATTAAAATTAAACGAAGCAAAAAAAAAAACGCTAACAGGTACTCCATATTTTACAATAATTTTCACTTGTATTTGCAAAGAGATTTTGGGGAAACCATGATAGATAAATATACAACTATCGTAAAGTAAACAAATTTTGTTAAGCCTTTTTATTGGTGACCTTACAAAAAGAATATTTTCAGTTAAGAGGACAATCAAAAATGTGGAACAACTCATTCGACAACCCATCTCATCAATTAATTTGATCAAATTTTGCTTCTGATAGTCTGGAGACCTCATCTAATTAATTAATCAATGCATTCCTTGAACAATAAAATGAAAAGATAAACCATTTCTGCAAGCGACTGTGTACAAGGCGCACGTTACAAGATACGAAATTAAACAGAAAGTAATTAACGGAATCCATTGCTCCGAATTATTCCCGAGTGAACAACCCTTTTGTAGAAGGTTTGCGAATCTGCAAATGGAGATAGAATTTAATTAACTTCTTGAGGCTTGACGCGGCCGAGCACTTTGAGGAACTTCACGGAAATATGTCGGTTACAGACAAGAATTGGAGAGTTTCTTCTTTGTCACTTCTCGATATTCCACTTCAACAACTAAATTCATTTGACTTGAAATGGCGTCAATGTTGGAAAGAGTTCTGTTCAGAGAAGTAAATTTCTGTTCTTAATAATAAAACAAATAATATTTGTCTTGCTATTTTAAGGGCTAGGTCATATAGTAATTCAATTTTGTACAGATGGTTTTTTTTTTAGATGCTATGGCGAATTGATACTTTGCGATATAAAAATATCGCCAAGTAGGACGATATGGCAATATAAAAATGTTTTGCTCCACATGTGTAGTATTTAGAACCTCCAACAAGAAGAGAAGCCAAAGGGCGATACTGCGCCAATTCTAGTTACGAAAAGGACATGAGATGTTCAGTTCAACTTTCTGTTTCGTTAGGATAGAAGGACGTGCTCTATTTTATTACTATTATTATACAAAATACATATTACAATACATACTGACATACAAAAACATTATTATCTACCTACTGCGATCAGCCCAAAAGTAATGCCAACCGTTAACTATTTATACATTTCTTGTCCATTTCGGCCGTAGCGTTCTTAACCATTTAGACGTCATCACATTAGACACCATTAAGACACTAATATATAATTCCGCCGCACCTAACAATTAGCTTCCGGGTCCAATGCCTAACAACGAGTCCGAGACATAGTCTGAATCTTCTACAATAATCGGAATTTCAATCTTGGGATATATATCACCAGGACCACATATAGGACTTTATTCCCCCCCTCTGTATTCTATGTCAATTCTTGATTTGACACTCAGTACATTAATTGTTTTTTTTAACTTGTTGCTATTCAACACTTCTTTAAGAAATATGTATATAAATATATATATATACATATATATATATATATATATAAATCCTATAGTGTATATATATACACTATAGGGTTTTAAATTCAACTCTTTATTTCATAAGCAGAAAGTTATTTTTAAAAATTTTATCCTTAAACTATTTTTGCGTCTAGTATTAAATCCCATTGTAAGATTTTTATTTTAAGCAATTATGAAACGAATTTTATTTGAATTCTAATAAAAAAAAAATTGGAATTTTCTATTTGTTTAATATATTCAAAACTCATCAAGTTGTCTTTATCTGGCAGAAATAATTTTGTATATATTTTGAGAATTTTTAGTTTCTATACAAAGTATGCTATGTTTTGAAAACCTTGGCGAACGAAACAAATTTTCATTTTCTAATCAGATCTAAGCTCTGCAATGGAATTATTGTTTGCCATTAACAAAAGATGAAGTAATTCGATAACATTTCCAGAAATATATTTCGTTAGATACATTAACAGATAATTGAAATTCTAAAGAGCAAATGTTATTCTTGAAGCCATTTGAAATCTTTCAGTTTAAGGCTAGGTTTCCAAAATCTAATTATTTATTATTTGACAACTCCAAATTCGCACTCGATCAAAATGAAAATATAATAAACAGGATTTTTACAGAAATAATTTAGATAGATGCTAACGGTTACTTTGCAGCCAAGGTCCTTCGTTAAATACAAAATTGTTGTTGTAGAAATATTGTAAAAGAACTTAGTAAAAAAAATTTTTTTTAAACACATCATAATGATAAACTGACAGTTTGTTTCTTTACTGTACATGTCGACTTTCTTTAAGATTAAAATTTTACTTAATTTGACAAAAATTAACAAAAAAATGTAATGGTACGGAATGCTTAAAATGAAAACTTATAGATAAGCATGAGGGCAGTAGACCAAAATGCTATTTTTTTTGAAGATAAGACTTAAAAAAATTGCTATATTACATCGAATTAAAATTGCTATATTACGACGATTTGTAGGTTGACGGAGCTCCTTGGTTGCTGGGTAACCGCTAACTCCTTCTTTGCATGTGAAGGGGAAGTTACTTTAGCTTTAAGCCCATTGCATTAAAAATAAACACTTAATAGAGAGATTATATTATATGGAGAAAATAAGTTTTTTTTTTCTTTTCAATAAAGTATTTAATAATTATAATTTAATAATTAAAATAATAAAGTAAAAAGAGGATTTTGAAGAATTACAAAATGAACATGGTTTGAAAGAGAACTTAAAAAATAAAAATACTTTCACTAGGTTAATCTAATTCAAAAAGGAGTACAAGTTAAAAATAACAAAAACGTTTAAGAGCAGTTTGTTAATAGAGGATGAACTGGTAATGACGGGGATATCTGCGAATTGTACAAGGTCAGTTGCAAGTGAGCGATAGAAGAGCAGAGCCTGGGAGGGGAAACGAAAACGTTTCGACTGCTAAGTCCTGTAAACAATATAGTCACTACGTGGCATTGTTAGATGGTTTGGAGCATATACAGTTGGCAAAGATTTGTAGCTTGTCAGCTTTACTGTTGGTAGAATTAATTTGATTGATTAAATTTGGAAGATTTTTTATATCAGTGAAAAGAGAAAATTGCTCTATTACATCGAATTTAAATTATTTAAGATATTGAAAAAATAAATGAATGGTAGGAAAAATCATTTGACTTTTTCTTCATTGGCGCAACAATTCCGTGGTGGGCTGATGCCGTCTGCTTACAGGCAGATTTCGAGACAGGAAATCTTTTACTTTTTTTATGGCATGGGGTTGTCATCTCGACGCCCAACGCTCTACCGTCATATGAGACCGGGGACCTCCAATTTAAAGTGGATTCCTAACTACTACAAACATTCATGGCATCTCTGGGACTCGAACTCTGTGGCATCGAACTCCAGAGCGCTAGTCACTCGGATAATGGCCTTTGATATCTTCATCTATGTAAAATTAAAATTATCGTAAGAGTAAAATCAAAAATTGTTGAGAAATAGGAAACTACTAAATTTTCAAAATTAATTCATTGTACGTCTAATTGTTAATCCCCGAATACATAATATTTTTTATTCGTCGTTGAGCTTTAAAGCTCAAAGCAAACCATGAAATATGTGGACATTAATTTTATGCTCATCTATGATTTGAATAATTTTTCATGGCTTACTGATCTGTTGTCTACGTAAGAACGAAACACAATCAAAACGGAAGAACTGAATCACTTTTCTATCATTTTAAAAAATATATCTGAGATAATGTAAGATTTTTAATGGATATTATTACTCGATTAGAAGCATGCTTACGATTCCAATTTCATGGAGTTTTACCAACCTGAATAAAACGAATTAAACATAATAGCCATTGAAACTTGCTCAGTGGCAATTCAGTCTGAGTCACCCAGCGACTAGCACGTACCGAAGACTCAGTTGATAGCTATTGAAGTGGAACTTCATAGAAGGACGCAGTTTTCTCGCCAGAGATAAAACGAGGGAACCCTTACCAGAGCCACGAGAATTCGAGCACATAAATTCATTGGAAGCTAATTAAATTTTACCTCCATTTACTGATTTTCCGTTGCCTTTGGAAATTGAAGTAAAGTACTGCTCCTTTTGAGAATAATTCAGAGCAACGAGTTTCGTTAATTACTTTACGTGTAATCCATATTTCGAAAGCTCTTTTCATCTCATGGTCTTTTCACGACAAGTGTACAGGTTACTCATCTGGAAGAATTCATCAAAATTATGTACTCCCTCTGTTACCAAATAATAGCAGCAGTCGATGAATTTGATGTGTCCTATTATAATATTAGAAAAAGAAAACGAACATTTAAAGCAATATTTATTATTAATAAGAACTAGATTATTTTTTTGTTCCAAAGCAGATGGCAAACACTTAGACAGCTTGATCTTGGATGCCTTAAGGCAAGCGCTGCACAGACGTTACTCACTCTGCATTACCCAGGGGGCGCGTGTCACTTGAAGATAAGCCATGGAGTCACAATGCCCCCGCAACACTCTACGATCCTATTAGAACAGGGACCTACGGTTTAAAGTGGATTCCGAACCACCACAAACATCCATGGCACCGCCGGGACTCGAACCCGAAACCTGTGGTACCGAGTGCCAGAGAAAACTAGATTATATTAAACAATAAATTATTTAATTCCTTATTGGCGCCACAGCCCCATGGTATCCCCAGACCTTAGCCTGCTGGCAGATTTCGAGATAGGAGATGGCCTGCGCCCAACGCTTTACAGTCATTTTAGATCAGGGACCGAATCAGTGATGGCTGAATGGCTAGCGCCCTGGCGCCGGTACCACAGGTTTCGAGTCCCGGCGGGGCCATGGATGTTTGTGGTGGCTCAGAATCCACTTTAAACCGTAGCTCCTAATTTGATATGATCGTAGAGCGTTGTTCAGAGAACAGTCAGACTTTTTTTACCCACATCATTCCCAAATTGTATAGGGGCATCTCAGCTTTAGGCAGAGTGGTGTGGTGTAGTCGTCCTATTAGACTGGGACCTGTGGTTTAAAGTGGATTCCGAGCCATTACAAGCATTCATAGCAGCTCCGCGACTTGAGCTCGAAACCTGTGGGATCGAGCGCTAGTCATCGGGTCCCATTATTTAATTGTTATTTATAATTCTTATTTTGAGTGTTCAGATAGTTTCTGGATTTTCCAATAATTTCATTTCTGCATTTTAAACTTGTATGTAGGATCCCTTGGCTGCGAAACTTTGCTTTCCCTATATGTGTGAGATTAAAATGGATATGGAATTCCTCGCTTTATGGATTTTCCTTTTTTCAAAATTAGGAAAAATGAAGGAAACTTTAGACAAACTTTAGTGAACTTTAGGAAATTATAATGGCGTGTACTGCTGATATTATGGTAACTCTTCTACTAGAAGGAATAAGTCTAAGGTTTTCTCCATAAACTCTGCATTTACGTCCACAGTTTTGTGTTTTTAAAGAATCCAACATTAGCATACAGGTCACTTGATAATTTCACCGTGATAATTATTTTGGGAAACAAGTTCCCAAATTCTTGAAGGGGCATTCTGTTGCACTTAAATTGATTTGCAGCGAACGTAATTTCACCTTTCTGCAACTTTTCGTTGTTCTTTTGAGGGAAATCTCTTCAAAGGAAAGCCTTGGTGACTCTGAGCTGTCATGCTATTGATGATAATGATGATGATGATACTATTATTATATGACAGAGGGAGTATTCAAATGTTTTTATGACAGAATATGTTTTTTTTCTCAGAAAATGTGAGGAATCTTCATTTTCACAACCGTGGAGGAAGTTCTGCCCATATTAACCTATCTGTTAATTAAATTTTTAGAAATTCAATGGAAGAATTCTGAATTGAATTCTCGATTAAAGGTTACGTACTCGTTCACAAAACTCCATATTTTAATTTAATCCTTTCACTGAATAATTTTACTAATATTAAATGTTACACGAAGGAGAAGAATGAATTCTGCATTATTACGAAATATGATTTTAATGGCTGGAAAATTCGAGGTATTGATCGATCAAGTTACATAAACTTTTTTGAAATTTAATTAATGTGGGATTGCATTTAATTGTTTGGAAGATGAAAAATTGTTTCTGCAAAAAAAAAAAAAAAAAAAAAAAATTATGCTACGAAGATAAAATCCAAAGGTAAATAAACTCTGAAACTCTTGATTAGATGGGATAATTTAAATAAAACCACTTTAATTTCAAAGTAGAAAGGAATAAATTAATATATTGCTGGTTCATTTAAGTATTTCTTATCTGATTCCTCACTTATAAGTGAATGTAGATAGCGTACCAAAGGGGCTGTCTATGCAAAATTATGAAGTTAAACGGTTTGGTTTGTCGCTATACGGTCATTTTGTGTTAAGTTAATTAGGCCGGCACCTACAGTTAAACGTGGATTCCGAACCACTCACAAACATCCATGCCACCGCCAGGATTCGAATCTGAAACCAGAAGCGCTAACCAGTAGGTAATATAGTAGGTACATGGAGGAGAGCAATGGATTCTGCATTATTCGAAATATGTTTTCACTGGCTGGAAAATTCGAGGTATTGATCTTAAGTTACTTAAAATATATTTTTTTTTTAATTACATTTTATTGAGGGCAACATTTGATTAACTTGTGATTGCATTTAATTGTTTGGAAAAATAAAAATTATTTCTGCAAAAAAATAAATTTTTTTTTTTTTTACTATGCAAATACTATTTAAAAGTAAGTATACTCTGAAAATTCTTATTGGTGACTTGATGAATTGCCTTGGTCGCTCAGCGACCACACCTCCACTTGGCGAATGGTGAGCAGTGACTTGTGGTCGAGCCCTTTGCCAATTGTTAGAAAAATTAAATAAATCAGAGAAGGAATAAAAATTCGAACAACTCTGAATCTTTTGATTAAATGGGTTAATTTAAATAAAATCAGTTCAATTTCAAAGTGGAAATAAATAAATTATTATATTGCTGGTTCCTTTTTTTGTATTTCTTATCTGATTCCTCAATATCAATGTAGATAGTACATATCCTGACTATCAATGTAGATAGCACATCCAAGGGCTGTCTATGTCAGATTACAAAGTTCAATGGCGTGGTTCATGGTTTATTATTTTTTTAATTCTAGATTAAATGGTATTGATGATTCAGGACTGAAGGTGTCGCAAAATTAATACTGCTGTGGATAGAAGTGACTGTAAAGACGAAAACAGGTTAATCAAACTATAGTTTGACTATTGGTTGTTATGGATAAATTGTCAAGAGGCAAGTCGGACGGATTGAAACGAAAAGATTAAGTCTGATTGGCGCAGAGGTAAAGAAACGGATCTCCGACCGCAAGGTTAAGGGTTCGAATCTGAACTAGGTTCCTTTCACACTTTTAACTACGATGTGCAACTTAATTCTCTTTTAACGACTAGTGAAAAGTTAGGTTTTTATTTTCTTTTTACCCCCTTTTTTTGTCAGTAAAATAAAAGGAACGAACAAAAAATTAAAAAAAAAAAAAAAAAAAAATAAAAAATAAAAATTATTAAAAAAAAAAAAAAGAACTCTGGTTCTGAGAATTGCCTTTTTTTTTTTTTTTGAGGATAATCATTTGCTTTTCAGATATCACCATGGCTCCCACCGTTCAGCATACCTTTCAGTGTTTTTATTTACTTTTTCAATAGTCTTGTGGCATCGACAACGGGTTCCTAATTGTACCGAATTTAAACTTAACTTAAATTCTTTTAATTTTTACTTTTATTTTGTATTTTATTTTTATTTATTTTTAGTATTTGTAACTTTTTTTGAGTACCATCTATTTAATTTTCAAACTTTATCTTGTAATAATTTTTATACTAACAATTAAGTAGCCAATTAAAATCTATGAATTAAGATGAGGAGGTTAAGGGGTATTTCCCCATTGGTACTCCGTAATCGGTACGCCAGTTGTTAGTTGCCAACGAAAAGATATTTTGGCAAGAGTTTTAATAACTACGAAAACTACTTTATTTTCTAATAATTAAAAATTTAAGTTACGCCTATCGTATGGAAAGGTAAACAACCGATTTAAAGACGGAAAAAGAAGAATCGATTAAGTTGTTTGAGGTGCTAAATTCGCATGTGGTGCAAAACATTTTTTAATAGGAAAAAGTTTAATACTTATTGTAGAAATTTTTTTCCCACGTGATTTTTCTTTCGATATTTTTTAACTTAAAAATATAATTACTAAAAAGTAAAATAGTTTTTGAAGTTATTAAACCTTTTGAAAATACTTTTCCTTTGTTTAATTCTGTAGTTCTTGGCCATTTTTCCATACAATCGGTAGTCAAATTATACTTTGATTAATCTCTTTTTTACGGCATTGCGATATTAATTGTGCAACGTTTTCAATCCCGAATTTATATCATTTAATCTAGAATAAAATAACAGCAAAGCTAACGTTGGTCAGAAACCATAAACCTTTGTAATTACACAGACAACGCTTTGGTGCATTATCTACGTTCACTTATACTAAGGAAGTCATATGAGAAATACATAAAGAAAAAAGCAATATAATAATTTATTTCTTTTCATTTTGAAATTGAAGTGGTTTTATTTAAATTATCCCATCTAATCAAAAGTTTCAGAGTTTATTTACTTTTTGATATTATCTGCCTAGCATAAGAAAATTTTTTTTGCACAAATAATTTTTCCTCTTCCAAGCAATTCAATGCAATCCCAAATTAATTAAATATTATACTCAATAAAATTTAATACTTATTGATAGTAGATCTTATCGCCAAAAATTGCCAAGGTATCATTGCACGTTGAAGTAAAAAGTAAAAGTCACGCCATTAATTAAGTCATCGCCAAGAATCGCCAAGCTATCAATATGTTAATCTAGAAAGTAAAAAGTCACGCCATTATCATTAAGTCATCGCCAACCTATCACTGAATATGTTAAACTACAAAGTAAAAGTCACACGTGAGGTGTATGATCACGTGAGGATTATGTTCGCCACAGACTGGTAATTCCATTGAGCGGTCTATTATATTACTACTCTTTGCTGCAGTAAACCAAACTCACCTGAATTATTTTGGATAATTATCAATCTGCTGTATATTTCCCTTCAAATAACGAATGACTTCAGATCAAAGTTCTTCCCATTTTAAATCATCGATTAAAAACTTCAACTGCAAAATGTTCCACCTGTACAATATTTTGCATCGTGCCCCATAAATTGCATTCCTTGCTAATCGGCTTGATGGCCAATTAGCTAGCGCTTTGACCTTTGGTCCCACAGGCTCCAGGTTCGAATCCTGGCGTTGGCATGGATATTTGTGAGTGTTTCGGAATCCCCGTTAAACTGTAGGTCCCGTTCTAATTAGGTTAAAATGTGCATAAGATGATAGTAGAGCGACAAACTAAAGGTAAGCTTAAAATAAAGTATAGTTATTCCACCTACGATTGTGTGGAAACGTAAGCATCCGATTTAAAGAAAGAAACGGATGAATAGATTATTTGTTAGAGGTGCTAAAATGCATTGGCTCGTGCTGCAAAGTCTTTTTTAATAGAAAAGGTTTAATACTTATAGTGGAATTTTTTTCCGTGTGATAATTCGTTTGATATTATGTAATATAAAAATTTAATGATTAAAAAACTAAAGTATTTTTAGTAGTTATCAAAACTCCTGCCAGAATATCTTTCGTTTCAATTCTTCTGACATACAGCTTGGCAATTTTACCACACAATCAATAGTTAAACTATACTTTGATTAAACTGTTTTCGGCTTTACAGCCACTTTGATCCAGAGCACTATTAACTGTCAATGCTTTCAACCCCAATCATCTACGTCCTTTAAACTATAATGAAAAATAACAAAGCTAACGTCGGTCGGAAACCATGTATCACGCCATTGAACTTTGTAACTACATAGACAACGCTTTGGTACACTATCTATATTCACTTATAAAACAGGAATCAACTAAATTTTGATGAGTGAGTAATTCCATTTAATGGGAGGTATTGAAGAACTTTATTAGGAATATGGTCAGGATCTTTAGAGTTTCTGTTGTTGAGATTTTTGATAATACTCAAGACTTCGTTGAATTTGAAGTTATTTTTGAGACGTTTGGAGAGTTGTTGGCAAGACCCCCAGAATTAATCCCAATTCATTAGTTAAGCAATTAGCATTACCTCCTTACCAAAATTTTTAATAAGTTGACATTATTCTTAAAAAGAACTTCCTATTTTTCAGTTCGTAATAACACCTATGGCTGAAAATATTCACAACTGAAAACTTTGTTAACACACACACACACGTTATATATGTATGGACCCAAAGTAACTGTACCCAAAGTATAGCTGTATTTTATAGATTCTACGATAGAAACCTAACAAATAATTTTCATTAAATTCATTCCGCAAGTTCTCGAATGTCAGACAGCTTAATTGAAACGGTTCGGACGCATTTCTGACGAAATAACAAAATGATTGCTAAATAAATTTAATAGTCAGCACGACTTTTTTTGTTATGCGCATTGCATATTTGAAAACTTTTCAATGACGTTTTTTTTGTTCTAATTGGTTTGGTTTGGTTTGTCGCACAACGGTCATCTTGGCCACACTTTAGGCTAAACAAGCCGGGACTAACAGTTTAAAGTGGATTCCGAACCACTCGACAAACACCCATGGCACCGCCGGGACTCGAACACGAAACTGCCAGAGCGCTAGCCATTCGGCCATCTAATGCAGCTGGCAAACATTTAGACGACTGTCTTGGAGGCCTTAAGCATAAAATGGGGATTAACACATACTGCATTGACGTTACTCACTTAGCACTACCCAAGAGGTGCGTGTAGCTTGAAGATAAGCTACGGACGCGTAGTATATCACGCAACGCTCTACGATCCTGTTAGATCGGGATCTACGGTTTAAAGTCCATTCCGAACTACTACAAAACAAACATGGCACCGCCGGACTCGAACCCGAAACCTGACTTTCCAATCATGAAGGCATCCTTATATAAAGCCAAAGGTATCGTTAGAGTATAAAGCCAAAGGTATCGTTAGAGGGAAAAGGGGAATTATGATAGGGAGAAATCAATTAATATCACAGATTTAACAAAAATAGGGAATTTTCAAGTTTTTTTCGATGAATTCAATTGAACCACGTGATATGCTGAACACGCAGAAGTGGCGACGTACTCCGTAGGATGTAGTGATCCAGTGCAATAGGGCGTTCGTTGTCGGGAGTCATTAGGGCACGACATGATCTAATTAACTCCTGCTTGCCCGTCAATATTCTCACCGGTGATTAATTGCTGGGACGTCCCCCCCCAACACTATTTCGAGAATAAACGCTAATTGGGAATGGTTGCGCTGTGATAGAATGAATGGGAGTCATCAAATAAACATGGATTCCTCTGGTAGAGAGGTTTATGGAAGTCACTGGGTGATGGGAATTGACAGGGTGTTTCGAGAACATCAAACACTTATTATGGCAGATGACTCTGATTTTACAAGAATCGATTGTGAACTGATGAATGGGAGCTTTTGCAAAGCAATCAATGGTTATTCAAGACGAATATTACGGACTTGGTTCTGTGGGCTCTTACTAGTGGGATAGATAATGCGTGGTCCTAGAAAATGTTTGCGTAATTCATTTCTCTAGTGGCCATGTTACACTTTCTTATTTTAAAAAATGTGTAGATTTGATAAAAGTAAATATAATGATGATTAGTCTCGATAGTTGGGATACAGGAAGAGGTTCTGTTCTATACACCATACAATCGAGGAAGGAGGTACACCCACCCCATATATACACATATATAAATGCATATATAAATATATTTATCGAGGTATCTATCAATCTATCTGTATATGACAACACAAATGAGAAAGAAGAATTGAAAATGAAGGGAATTAGGAAGAAATTAGTCAAGGTCCGCAGTGTGCAGCAACGAAAACTGAAAAATCATTAGACAATACACAAAAATCATCGTGTAAAACATTTTATAAAATCCTTTTATTAGAAAGGTTGAACGGCAAAAGTTGCATAGGTAGTTAAATCTCCCCCCCTCTCCAATAATGGACAATATGCCTAACATCCCCTGTAATTGATTTTTTATTTTTGGTGGACCCTGAATGGCCGAGTGGCTAGCGCTCTGGTGTTCGGTACCACAGGTTTCGGGTTCGAGTCCCCGTGGTGCCATGAATGGTTGTAGTGGTTCGGAATCCACTTTAAGCCGTAGGTCCTAGTTTCCTATGACTGTAAGAGCATTCCGGAGCAAAAAGTCAGACTTCTACCTACGGGTGCTCCATCACAACAGAAGTTGCTTCCTTCAACCATGAGTCCATACGGATTCGTGGGCTTGGTCTAGGATTAGATATCTACCAAGTGGGATAAGTAACAACAACATAAAAAATGCAGCATGCCAATCTAAATATAAAAGAGGACCGGCAAAGGATAAATTAAAATCATTTTACACAACATTTTTTACACACACACACACACACACACACACACACACACACACACACACACACACACACACACACACACACACACACAAACAAAGCCACTATTGCTATATATTAATTATCAGTTTTTTTCATAGAAGCAAAATCAAATTGGGGGACATTCAAGCGCATGTACTTCGGAAATGAAATTCAAAATGATAAAACACTTACAAATATCAAAAATATGGCAGGCTAGATATGCATGGGCAGTACCAAAGAGCACAAATATGTGTACAAAACAAACATTAAAAAAAGTGGCAACACTGGATAAGTAGAATGTCTGAACTATACAAATCTCGAAATGAGATCTCGTATGTCCTAGAATTCAAGTATGAGAATCTTAAGAAATCACTCTTTATTATTGCGAAAATTATGGAAATGAGCTGATTCATATGCAAATTTACCTTTAACACCACATTTTTTTATGTATGTTTGTATAAATATTATTTATGCAAATTAATAATAAATTGTACGCGAACGGTGTATCTATCAACCATGATGAGATATATTACAATGTTGAAGTCCTGATAACTACTACGAATATTCATTTAGTACTATTTCTATACTATATCAAATGATCAATTACAATTTGGTGAATGGATTGGGTGAAATTATTTCATCATAATCTTGGTTTGGTTTGCCGCTGTATGGTCATTTTATACACAATTTAGACTAATTAGACCAGGACGTACAGTTTAACGTGGATTTCGAACCACCAAAAAAACATCCATGCCACCGCCAAGATTCGAATCTGAAGCCTGTGGTACCAAAGGTCAGAGCGCTAGCCAATCGCCATTAGGATGCTCGTCATAATCTTGAGTTAATACATACAAAGGTGACATATGGAAATTCACACTTTCCTTCTCTCCTTGAGCGGCCTGATGGCAGATTGGCTAGCGCTCTGACCTTTGGTACCATAGGCTTCGAATCAGGCGGTGGCATGGATGTTTGTGAGGGGTTCGAATCCATGTTAAACTGTAGGTTCCGGTCTAATTAACCTAAAGTGAGCGCAAAATGACAATAAAGTGACAAACCAAACCTTTCCTCGAGGCTAACAGAAGTACAATCCAACCTACAGTTTTATTGCTCCTCTTCTTGAAACAGACACATTAATCTTCGGTTCGGCAACACATTGCGCCTGCAGGTACTCCGGTCTAATTCTGAAGCCTATTTAATATTTATTGAAAAAACCGAATTTATGTTGAAAATCTTCACTTTGAATTATGCAGAATATTCATTCAGTTTTGTGACATATCCTCAGTGCCCTGCAGTGCGGGACGGGGCATCCCGTGAGTAGTCTACTCATGGATGGAGGGAAGGGGGGCAGCTTCTGTTCTGATAGAGCACCCGTAGGTAGAAGTCTGACTTGTACTCAGGACGCTCTTACAGTCATAGGAGACCGGAACCTACGGCTTAAAGTGGATTTCAAACCACTACACACATCCATTGCACCACCGTGACTCGAATCCCGAAACCTGTGGCACCAAGCTCTAGACACTCGGCCATTCAGGCCCTCATTCATTCTCTTTAGAACAAATTCTCAATAAAAAATATTCTAAAATTTTTGGTGATCCTTTAATTGGAACAAATTCTCAAAAGTGTAGAATTTTGAAAATGGTTGAAATTGCATTTTTAAATTAAGCAGGAGCATTTGAAAGCGAATATTACGTATACGTTGAAAGAAATTTAACGTTAATGAATAAGATAATTTGAAGCTTAATGTATAACTAAAGGAATATTCGTAGTAGTTTTCAGGACTTCAACACTATAATATACCACATCATGGTTACATTTCACCGTTCGCGTACAATTTATTATTAATTATTATTACTAATTTTCACTTAATGTATACAACAAACAAATTAGTATTTAACGAAGCTCCTTGGCAACAGGATAGCCGCAAGCCTCTATCAGGGAAAAACATCAATTAAGGAGATATATACAGTGCACGAGCCAGCAGCGAAGTAGAAAAAGAAGATTGTTCTTTGTGGTGGCGACTTCTTTTTTGAGCATGAGTGATGCTGATGATATAGCATGGTGGCAGCCGCAGGCCACTGTCCTGGAAAAACTTCAGATGAGGAGAGATATGCAGTGCATGAACCAGCAAAGTAGAAAAAGGAAGCTGTTCTTTATGTGGGCGATTCCTTTCTTGTGCTCTGATGGTGTTGATGGTTTGGCATGGTGGCAGCCGAGAGCTCCTGACTTGGAAGAATTTTAGAAGAGCAGCAAATACAATGCATGGACAGCAGCAAGGTAGACAAAAGGAAACTTGCCCAAAATGTAAATGGAACACTTAAACAAACTTAATGTATATTTGATTCGTTGAAGATTTTCGGAGTGCATTGGTCGCGCAGCGACCAAAACCTCCGTCATGGAAAAAAATAGGGTTTTTGTCGATTGGTCTAAGCCCATTGCCAGTGTGAAAATTTTTTTTTAAATTTATAGAAAAAGTATATAATTAATTGAATAAAAATTACAAATAAGTAAACTAGTTAAAAATATTAAGAGAGATAAAAAAATTACAGAAGGAAAAAGGAATTAAAAATTATAAAATGAAAACATACTGTAGTAAAAAAGAAAAGTTAAAAGTTTAAAAAAAAAAAAAAAAAAAAAAAAAAAAAACCGAGCACCGCCGTAATGAAAACCAGATATCCATTGCAATTTAATGTATAAATACACTCATGTCCATGAATTAAGGATAATGAAGTTCAGGCAAAGAAAGAGACAGAAGCAAAACAAATTTGACTTATTTGTAAAATCTATTTATTAAACAAAATTTAAAGAGCAAAAAAGATGCTACATGTTTGACATAATTAATAAAAATTGCGATTTTCCTCCTGGAGCAAATTTCAAAAAAGAACCTATTTACAAAAAACAGTATAACAGGGTTAGTATGATGGTTAATATGGAGTTATGTCTCCCGGACGATGCAATACAGGCCTTACAACGCCTAGGCATGCGGAGTATCAAATTATCAATCTGATCTTGGGAATATTACACCACTCATCAAGCAATGCCCTCCGAAGTTCCGGTTGACAGGTGTGAGGGGGTTGACGGGCTACAATTCGTCGGCCAAGCATATCCCACACATGCTCTATTGATTCAAGTCCGGTGAGTATGCTGGCCAATCCATACGGGTGATATCCTCCAATTGAAGGCATTCGTCTACAATGTTTGCACGGTGAGGACGGGCGTTGTCATTCATAAACAGAAATTCAGCACCCATGGCGCCCCGAAACAAACGTACATGTTGTTCCATAATGACATCCCGATAGATGTGGCCTGTCATCGTTACACTCTGAGCATGCAGGTCAGTTCTGGAACCAAGAATAATTCCTCCCAAACGAGCCATCCTGCACCACCGTAACGGTGTAGTTCAATGGTGTTTTCTTGGTGGTAACGGGTACCTGGCGCTCTCCATATGAAAGTCCGGCGAGAATCAGACTGCAAACTAAACCTGGACTTGTAGGAAAGCATCACACAAGACCACTGTTGCGGTGTCCACAATGCATGCTCTCTACTCAGGTTAATCGCAGGCGACAGTGAGTTGCGGTAAGTGGAACACATCTGTCAGGCCTACGAGCATATAGACCAATGTGCCCTAAGCGTCTGTACACGGTTGCCTTGAAACTGTCGTACCGGTAGCTAAAGAGAGCTGATGAGACAGGTCTGATGCTGTGCTCCGTCTGTTTCTTTTAGCAGTAACTGCTAAATACCGGTCCTCATTCGGCGTTGTAACTCGGGGCGACCTGTGCTGTAACATCTACTCACATTACCATCATCTTGGAATCGTTGCCAAAGCCTGGAGATGACACTCTGGGCGATTCCAAGTTCCTCGGATACTTCCAGCTGGGTACGTCCACATTCCAGCCGTCCCATACTTCCTACCACGTAAAAAATTATCCAAATGCTTCCTTTGTGCCATAACTATGTGGTTATTGCACTGAAAGGCTTTTTAAAGCGCTTGTGAACAATTTTACTTCTTTACCACCATTCCTTATATACCCCTCTCTCTTACCCCTCTCGTCATTGTGACGTACTATCCGCGCCATCTGGTGGTTTCCTGTAATTTGCATATTCTTCTTCAAGATGTGTGTGATAATTCTACAGGTGAAATTTTTATTTTAGAGTTCAATTTCTGTGTGATTCTGAATTATCCTTAATTTATGGACATGAGTGTATATGCTTGAAAGTTTAATGTATTACACTAAAATTTAAGAGTGATATA
Source organism: Caerostris extrusa (assembly GCA_021605095.1). NCBI lineage: Eukaryota > Metazoa > Arthropoda > Arachnida > Araneae > Araneidae > Caerostris > Caerostris extrusa. Next base: position 84,824 of record BPLR01005826.1, on the reverse strand, counting down.
TAAAAAATCGTCACAGAGATCGAATATTCACCGTTAAAACACCCAGTAAGGTTTTTTTATCTGCGAAATATTCCGGATCACATACTGTGAAATAAACTTTATAAAATGTTTCTAAAAGTTTTAATTTTTTTTGAGAGTCAACGTACAATGTTTATTTTTTTTGTGAACATATTTGATTTCAGATGTCAGAATGTGAAAAGTAAACGTTGACATCGAGACTGTTATTTTTTTTTAACTTCAGAACTTACAGTGGTGCAGAAGCTATTCCCCCATCCTTTCTGTGTATTTTGGAGGACTACGTGTTTTATTTATGCATACCACAGATGGTCCACCGACTTGCGATGATCAAAAAGGCGTTGCTTCCCAGATGGCCTATTGAGTAATGTTTCCCATTATAATATTATATGAGAAAAACGCGAAAACTTCCACCTGGTTTGGTTTACTGCTCTACGGCAACTTTTTGTGCATTTTAGGTTAATTATACCGGAACATACAGTTAAAGATGGATTCCGTACCATTGACAAACATCCATGCCATAGCCAGGATTCAAACCTGAAGCCTGTGATACCAATGGCCAGATACCACCTGGTAAAGTGGTCTGCCATGGTGAGACGCTTACATACGCTATTACGATTGTCATCGAGTCGCCTCGTTTATGAAAAGAATGAATGAAATTTTCGCCACGAGCTAAATCAAATCTGAGTCCTTTCTCGGGTTGACCATTGCAAAATATTTAAACAAACTTAAATTTGATTTGATTCACATTTGCTTATTTTCAACAACACATTACGAAGTATGTCAACTAATAAAATTTAAATTAATTTGTTGAAACAAGTCACGTCCACACAAGAGTGAGAGACAATACGAGTTGTTCTCGCTCCGAATTTCTCTATCTGAACTCGAGAAACAAGTCCTGTTATTTCTTGCTGCGAGTGACAGTTGGTCTAAAATGGCGTCAGCGAGAAATCCCTTTGATGTGCTGGAAAACCGATTCTAATTGTAGCGAAGCGAGACAATTTCGTCACTCCGAGGGTTTTGTTCCCACAGAGATAAATTGGTATAAAAAAAAAATGGTTGCCTCGTTTGTCTCATACTCTCGTCTTTAAGCAACTTTAGAAACAAATACATATGAAGAATACTATCTTGACATTCTTGAAAGGTTTGTTTCTTTTGTAAAATACTCAGAGCTTTCCTTAGATTCAAGAACTGTTAGCTGACTAAATATTTTTAATGCATTGATTTGCAAAAGTTAAAACAACGACGTAATATTTAACCAGACATCCATTAATTTATAAAAAAGCATTTGTTAAGATGAGTACAATAAATAACTCATTTAGTAGAAAGTGATTTAGTGTGCTCGAATATCAGAACGAGACAACACAGGTGCAGCCAGGGCTTGCAGGACGCGTGCAGTGAGCGCGCACAGTGCAGGACTACAATAAAAGGAAGAACGAAAAGATATTTCAAAGACTTCAAGGTTCAATACTTGGACCATTTTTCTACAATCTTTACGTTAATGATATTCCGCAAATTTATAATGTGAAAATCAGTCTTTTGCAGATGATACAGCACTCCTCACTCAAGGTCTTAAACTTTTATCATTAGTAAAAACCTTCAGAATTATATTAATCATCTTCAACAATGGCTTATAAAATGGAAAATTCAATTAAACGTTGAGTACTATTGAGTAACGTTGAGTATAAACAGCACTATTCACGGGTAAAAGGTTTCTTAATACTCCTTCTTTCAAAATTTATAATAATCCTATTAATTGGGCTGGGCAAACTAATATTTGGGTGTAATCTTAGATCGTAAATTAAATTATGCTCCTCACAACTATCTTAGGGATAAATTTAGTAGATGCATTCGTGTACTGTATCCACTCATTTGTAGGAACTTTACTATGTCCTTGGAAAATAAAAAAACTCATTTATCTTGCTTACTTGCGTCCATACTTGCATATGCGAATCCTAGTTAGGGATCTACTGCTCCGTCGAATTTCGATCTCATACAAAGACTTGAAAATAAAATACAATGTATGATTACAAATTAGCCTTGGTTTTTTCGAAATGAGGATATGAGGCAGGCTCTTTCTCTCCCAAGTTTTAAACAATTCGTGTATAAAATTGCAAAAAAAATTTTATAATTCCATTCCAAATATTAATAATTCTGTTTTGAATGATTTAAGCAACTATGTTTACGACATTTCTGATTTTAAAAATCAAAAAATATCTCGCACTGTTCTGAATATTATTCATTAACGCTCCGATATCCTCCTTTCCGAATGACCAGGCAGTTTCTCCACTGAGTCACAATTTCCCTCCAATCGTTTTTGTTTGCTTCTATTGTTTGTCTATTTTTTTTATTACCTTCTTGAAATTATAATAATAATATAAAAAATTATATATGCATATTTTTTTTTTTATTAATTAATAAAAATTCGAATAATTAATTATTAAATAAATTAATAATATACTTATATTACTTTTTTTCTATCTAATCAATGGGCTTAAAGCTTAAGAAAGTTCCCTCACTCACAAAGCAGGAGATAGAGGTTCTCTCCGTCAATCTGGCAAATCGTCGTCTTATTTCAAAGACTTTCTCCACCCGTTCAACTGAATTATCATGCATCATCTGGATGACTTCATACCTGATCGGCAAACTTGAGTAGGATCATAATGTGACAAGAGTAATTTATAAGTTTCGAATCAACAAAAATATAGTTTTACGTGCTTGGAAAGCATTGCAAAGCACAGGTACAACATGTATTCCAACTTCTACACAGTACAAGCACAGTAAGGTCTGGGGTCATTGGCCAAAAAACCGCCTTTGATGACAGTTATATCGTCCTACAGGCGAAACGATGCCGACACCAGTTAGTGGACAACATTGCTCAGTGACTGTCTACGGGGCAATGGGAAGACAAATGTTCCATTTTAGTATAACTAGATGCTTTAGTGTAGGTGGCTTGTTTGCCTATTGTCCTGTCATCCTGTCCTATACTCTGCTATCCTACGCATCCTGTCCTGTACTCCTATTGTCTTGTTGACAGCTACCTATCGGGGCAATTTTCTCTTTGCAGTCAATGGTCATCTGAGTGTCACAAATCTTTATACCAGTATGGATAAAGGTAGGGACACTAACAATATCAGTGGAAGTGACAGAGCAAGATGTAGGGACACGATTTTATCCCACTAGCATCAGTGAAACTGACAGAGCAAGATGTAGGGACACGGTTTTATCCCCACTAACATGAGCTAAAGCGACACAGTTAACACAGTTTTATCCCAGTAACAACAGCGCCACAAGCCAGGCATCCATTAATTTATTAAAAAGGGCTTGTTAAGATGTGTACAATGAACAACCCATTTAGTAGAAAGTGATTTATGCTTAAATATCAGGAACAAGACATCACAGGTGCAGTCAGAGCTTGCAGTGAGCTCGCACAGTGCAAAAACTACAATAAATGGAAGGACGAAAATAGATTTCAAAAGCTTTATCTGCACGTTCAACTGAATTATCACGCGAAATATGGATGAGAAAATCATCCTCTACATGAATCCATTCCTGATCGGCAAACCTGAGAAAAATCGTAGTATGACAAATGCAACTTATAAGTTTCGAATCAAAAGTAGTTTTACGCACTTGGAAAGCCTTCAAAAGCACATGTAGAACTGTAAGAAAGGTCTGGGGTAATTCGCCAAGAAAAAAGAACAACAATGGATGGCGGTTATGTCGTTTTTTCAGGCGAAACGATGTCGATACCAGTTGGAGGACAGCATTGCTCAGTAACTGTATAAAGGGGTAACGGGATGCCAAATGTCCCATTTTAATGTAGCCAGACGCAAGTGTAGGTGGCCTGTTTGTCTATTGTTCAATACGCTGCATTCTATTGATAGCTACCCATCGGAGTCATTTTTTTTCTCTGCAGTCAACGGTCATTTCAGTGTCACAAACGATCTCTGTACTAGTATGGATAGAGGGAAAGATATGGTTTTATCCCACAACATCGTGAATACAACAGAGCAGGAGGTAGGGATACGGTTTTATTTCACTAACGTCAGTGAAAGCGACACAGAGAGAGGTGGTACAAGGTATCATTCCACTAACATCAGTGAAAGAGACACAGTGATAGGTAGGGACAAGGTGTCCTACCACGAACATCAGTGGAAGTGACAGAACGAGAGGTAAGGACACGGCTTTATTTCACTAACATCAGTGAAAGCGATAGAGAGAGGTAGGGTCATGGTTTTATCCCACTAATATAAGCGAAAGCGATATAGCGAGAGATAGGGACAAGGTGTCATCTCACTAATATCAGTGGAGGCAACAGAGCAAGAGTAGGGACGTAGTTTTATCACTCTAATATCAGTGGAAGCAACAGAGCAAGAGATGAGGACACGATTTTATCCCACTAACATCAGTGAAAGTGGCACAGTGAGAGGTAGTATTCTGCTAACGTATTTATAAAAATACGTCATTTTTCCATATTATCGCTGTTATTAGGGAAAAGTAATTTTGCTGCCAAATATTAATTTAAAATCTCAGTCTAACATTGTCGTTCCTATTGAGTGTGCAAGAAATTCACAATAAAGAATAAACCAGTCAAAATTATGATTTTAAATTGTGTGGAGAAATTTGGAAGAAGCCCTTGCAGAAAATACTAAGGCCAGTTTGTTTGTATCTACCGGAAAATTTATGAGAACATTAGTTGGCAAACTGGACATTTGTGCTGAATTTTTGCACGTTGTAAAGATGCTGGAATTTCATTCGAACGAAATGAAAGATATCCAGGTATTTGAAAAAAAAAACTGATACCATTAAGAAGCTGCATTACTTCAACTGGTGAGAAAAATTTTGCAGCTTTAATTTTTGTAAACAAGAGGGCGCTTCACACTTTAATGATACAGGAAAAAAAAAATGGAATCCCTTTTACTATGATAAATTTTTAATGATTCCATTTTACAAATCATAAATTAAATCACGTTCATCTATAATTAGAAGTATCTATTAAATAGTTACTAATAAATCCATGAGTATATTGAATTTTGGTGCATTCTATATATATGTATTTGTTTAACTGGAGAATAATGCAAAAATTTCAGGTATTTTCGTAAAATGATCGATTTTTAGGAGTCAAACATTTTATAAATTATCTTACATTCAAAAAGTTTACGATGAAACGGACATATATAATTGGTGCCGTTAAACAATAGATTTTTCTTGCAGAGTCAAATTATTGCGTCATTCTTCTAAAGTTTTTAATCACAACATTTTTGAGAGCATTTTATATTGATGTTAAAAGTATAAAAAAATTGCCATTAAAATCGGTAGTTTTAATCAATCAAAATGTATTCATCTGGTTACGGTTACGAGCTGTAACCAGAAATAATAATTAAAATATTAATAACTAAATTATTAATATTATAATTTTAATTAATATTAAAATAAAATATTATTAATTATGTAAATAATTAAAATTATTTCATTCCAAGGAATCGCAATTATTTATTTTTAAACCATTCGAACGACAAAAACGAAAGTTGGAAAAAGAACTTCCACTCGGAAGTATTCGATGGTGACGTAAACTATAAAATATTACTGGCAGAAAGTTTTAGATGTTTATTTTTAGCAGAGAATTACTTATTTATTGCAAAAGTGTCTTGAAAAAAAAAAATTTGCAGGAACGCTGTATTTGTAAGAGAGAAATAAAAATAAAATAAAAAAAAAAAGAACTTTTTGAAGGCTGTTCGTCATTCTCACCTCTCTGGCTTTTCCCGAAATTCCACCATGAGCGAAGTCTGGAATGACGTCACCGTGTCACGTGACCACGATTCCGTCAAAACCGCGCGAGCAGGGGAATGGTAGCCGTTTTCAGAATTCTGCGAGCCACCGACGAAGATGGTTTGGTTCCGGAAAACATGGAGTTTTTATTAAAGTTTGTTCTGCATCCATGAGCAAAAAAAAAGAGCGCAGAAAAAAAATTACAAACAAACAAATACAGAAATGTTTTTTTCTGTAAGTAAAAATACTTGAAATTCTTTTTTTGCATGCACTATGCTTTGTTTAAATATTTGTTAATTATGAAAAAGTAGCAAAACAAACGAATATTTTGCATATGACAATTTTTTTTTTTCCATCATGTTTGAAGTTTGCAACTAAAAAATTAATTATCCGAAAAAATTATAAAAATTATATTTTAAAGTAAATTATTTTTTTTTACCCTGTAAATATTATTTATATAAAAAAATGAGTGTTCGATTTGATTTATTTTATAAAAAATTTATTTATTCTGAAAAAAGGAAATTTTAGTTTTATTGCATGAAAATATATCTTTAGTTTTCATAAAGATATTGTATTTAAGATTTTGAGAAAAATTTTCTTAGCTGATAATAATTAATATAAAAAAATATTAGAATTGTAGCTCAATAGTTGTCTGTCTTTACAATTGTGTTCTTTCTAAATAAAACTGATATTGAAAAGTTTTATAAAATTATTACCATTTATAAAAGAATATTTCTGTGATGTTTCAATCAATTTGTATGTTTCTTGTAAAACTTTACTGCATCTAAAAAGAAATGCATATGTATATATTGTTGCATATATATACATGGAAAAATTTATATGCAATAAACATTGTCTGAATAGTTTTTGCACAGTTTGAAGATTGTAAATTGTCTTAAACATTTAAATATAACAAACCTAATAGACTTTAAAATGTAAAAAAATGCCTTACGTTTTATAGTTTTGGATTAATTATAAAAATAGCATATATAATGATATAAGGTTGTCCTCAAAAGACTGACAACTTCAAAAATTTCAGGAAAATGATAAAAAATATTCTTGTAACTAATAAAAGCTTAAAGTTGTTTATGGTAAATTATTTAATAAAAATTATAAATAAATGTTAAATAAATATATATATGTTATAAAATTTATTGTTTAATAAAATTAATTTTGTATTATAATTTTTAATTATATTGGTTTCAAGCCCTATCACAAGAATTTGTTTTTTAACCTTAACTGTAGTCTTTGTAATTTTTTTTTTCTTTTTGAAAATGATCATTCTTTTAAAACACTTTGTGTATGTGATTGATTTTTATGAGTGATTCTCGTAATAATTTCAAGAAAAGTAGTAGTATAAATTTAAAATAAGTAGCAGCATAAAATAAGAAGTAGTAGCATAAAATAAGTAGTTAGCATGGAGATATTTGCTAATTAATTATTAATTTAAATAAGCCGTTAGTAAAATGCTATAATACTATTAAAAAATTTCCAAAACGATTAATTTAAGTGATCCAGTTATATTTTCCATTATAAAAAATTATAAATGGTATCGTAGAATAATAGTCTGCTGATATTCAGTGGAAATCGAGATTGAGAAGACAGCAAAGCTCTCTCATGGAATGCAATGAATCATTGTTCGAAAATAAACGAAAATAAAAAGATTATAGGCCACAAGACTTATATAAGAATGTTATAGAATGTTGCTTATTCAAGAATAAAATTACAAGAATATTAGGGAACTATGTATAAGACCAAAAAATAGTTCCAAAAAAATAATTCAATCAGCCACAAATCATGGTCAAAGTGGGTTTATAGAATTTGCTAGAAATGTGAAAAACATTTTTTTTGTACAGATTTATATTTATCAGATGAAAGCAAATTTAATTTATTTGAAGCTAATGATTACATACTGGGTTTAAAAAATCGAAAGAATTTCGAAAAGATAATATATACTTCCTATTTATTAAATATTGAGATGGAAGTATTATAATCTTAGGAGTGCATAATTAAGGATCCATTGCATGTTACTGTGCATGTTAGGGGTGCGTATTAGGGTGCGTATTAGGGATTTATTTAAAGGTAATGATTACAAAATGGATTGAAGTAAATTGATGAAGATAATATAAGAAGAATATCAATAAGAATTTCGAAAAAGATAATATGCTTCCGATTCTTTCAACATTGAGATGGAGGTGTTATAAAGTTAGGAGTGCATAATTAGAGGTACAATACTTGTTAGGGTGCATATTAGGGGTTTATTGCATGTTAGGGTGCATAATAATGGTTTATTTGAAGCTAATGACCACATAATGAGTGAGGCAAATTAAAAGAAGAATTTCAAAAGATCATATACTTCCCTTTTATTAAACATTGAGATGGAAGTGTTATAGTGATAGAATGCATAATTATTAGAGGTACATTGTATGTTAGTGTGCATAATTAGAGATACATTGCATGTTAGGGTGGATAATAGGGGTTTATTGCATGTTACGATGTATATTAGTGTTTATTTGAAGGTAATGCTTACATAATGGATTGAAGAAAATTGAAAGAATTTCAAAAGATATTATATACTTCCCATTCATTAAATATTGAGATGGAGGTGTTATAGTGTTAGGAGGGCATAATTAGGGGTACATTGCATGGTAGGGTGCATATTAGGAGTTTATTGCATGTTACGATGCATATTAGGGGTTTATTTGAATCTAATGATTACATAATGGATTGAAGAAAATCGAAAGAAGAATTTCAAAAGAATAATATAATTCTCATTTATTAAACATTGAGATGGAGGTGTTATAGTGTTAGGAGTGAGTAATTAGGGTTCATTGCGTGTTAATATGGATATATAGGGATTCATTGCATATGAGGTGCTTATTGCATGTTAGGATGCATAATGATGGTTTATTTAAACTAATGATTACATAATGGGTGAAGAAAATCGGAAGAAGGATTTCAAAAAGATAATATACTTCCCTTTCATTAAACATTGCGGAGGTATCATAAGTGTATATCATTCGCTGTGTGTTAAGTGTGCACATCATTAGCTGGAGTAAATAAATTCGAATTCATTGCTGCACCAACGATAGGTATTAATACAATGATATCTTAAAACAAAATTTAAAATTCCCAGTCAAAAATTTCTATCTATAAAATAACCAAGTTCTATCAGAATAATAGTTCTATGCTTTTCTGCAAAACACTAATAATTTTGCCTTGAAAGTTCGATTGCATTTGCATTGCAGTTGAAAAAAAAAAAAAAAAAAAAAAAAAAAAAATTACTAAAATTTTTTTCTGCACCAGATTTTAACCAATAGATATTTTTGAATAATATACATGAGAAATAAAAAAATAAAATAAAAAAAAAACTAAATTATTCCGAATCTATATTAAAACAATTAAAACGCATCAAACCTAATGGATATCCAACCAATCCTTGATCACTATAAATTGTCGGTACTTACGTATTAACGGTACCTTGGAGACAGTTGCGTCAATAAAGAGCACACGCGCCAACCGCAGCTACAGATTTGGCGCCAATCTACACTTAAAATTTTTGTTCCAAATAATAAAATATATATGAAACACTTCATTTAAAATCAAAACGCTTTCAAAATATTTTTGTTCCAAATAATAAAGATTGGCGACACTTAAAAACCGCCAAGTCTGTCGCCAAGGTATCGTTAATACGTAAGTACCAAATTGTCTATCCATCAGTTCGAAATTTTATTGGACTACGAAAACTGCGAATTTTATTGGACTTTTATTCTTATTCAAAAAAATTTAATATTTCATCATGTATAAATGTATTTATATCAAATTTATTACGGAAAAGGTAAAAGAAAAATCTCAATAAAATTTAAAAGATTTTTCGTGATAAATTGTTATACATTTTTATAATTTAGTTTAATAATTTTTTATTCAGTAATTGGCACAGCATGTCGCATCAAAAATTTGTGAAGCATTTTATTGCATTTTCATTCTAAATATTTATTTAAGTTACACTAAAATATATATCTGAATTTTGTAAACTAATGTTTAAGTGCATGGAAGTTAAGTATTATTTGAACAAATTTATTTAATTAAATAATGTTATTCAGATATTTGCAATTATTCTAATCAATGTAATTGCTTTTTGTATTTATTGAGATGATTTTAATTTATTTACGATTATTATGATTAATGTTTGAATGCATTAAAAGTTAAAAATTATTTGGACAAAGTTATTTGATTAAATAATGATACTCAGATTGGCTAATTATTCTAATTACTTTTACTGAATTTTGTGTTTATTTACATCATTTCAATTTATTTACGATTATAACGATTCATGTTTGAATGTACTAAAAGTTAAAAAATTATTTCAGCAAAATTATTAAACAATGATACTCAGATTGAAGATTATTCTAATTATTTTAATTGCATTTTGTATTTGTTTACATAATTTTGATTTACGATTATTTTAATAATTTTTAATTACTATTATTGCGATTTATGTTTAAATGCATTGAAAGTTAAAAATTATTTGCTCAAACTTATTTGATTAAATAATGATGCTCAGATTTGTAATTATTGTAATTATTTTAATTGAATTTTGTATTTCTTAACATCATTTCAATTTATTTACAATTATTACGATTAATGTTTAAATGCAATGAAAGTTAAAAATTATTTTAGAAAGATGCTAAAAATTGGTTTTTGTATTTATTAACATGTTTAATTACAATTATTACGATTAATGTTTAGTTGTTATTTGATTCAATAATGTTATTCAGACTGGCAATTATTCTAATTACTTTAATTGAATTTTGTATTTATTTGCATCATTTCAATTTATTTACGCTTATTACGATGAATGTTTAAATGCACTAAAATTAAAAATTATTTCAACAAAATTATTAAATAATAATACTTACACTGGCAATTATTCTAATTACTTTAATTGCTTTTCATATTTATTTACATCATTTCAATTTACGATTATTTTAATAGTTTTTAATTACGATTATTACGATTAATATTTAAATGCATTGAAAGCTAAAAATTATTTGAGCAGAGTTATTTGATTAAATAATGCTACTCATATTGACGATTATTCTAATTAAATTGATTGAATTTTTGTATTTATTTACATCATTTCAATTTATTTATGATTATTACGAATAATGTTAAAATGCATTAACAATTAAAAATTATTTCAGCAAAATTATTAAATAAAGATAATCAGAATGATAACTATTCTAATTACTTTTATCACATTATGTTTTAATTTACATAATTTTAATTTATTTACGATTATTCTCGATTTTATATATTTACGATAGTGTGATGATTACAGCTTATAATAGTTTTAGTTTATTTAAGGTATCCATCTCTAAGTATAACAACGTAAATATTAATATTCCCTCTAGAATTCATTATAAATTCTTGAATGCGTATGTTGTTTGCATTCAAATTCATGCAATGTGTAAAGGCAAAAGTATTCATTTTAAAAATTCATATTATTTCTTTTCATTTATTCAGCTGTGAATAATAAAGTAATAAACTTAATAAGATATGGATAGGGATTTTAATAAAAATGTATTACTAAAATCCTTTATCCATATCTTAATGCGTTACAAAAGTATTTAGATGATCTTGTCTGTATTTTAAAGATATTTGAAAATGAACTCAAAATTTTCTCTTACTGGTTTTATTTTCTTGTTTTCCATTTGATATTCTTGCGACGGTTATTTATTGATTTTTTTCCAAATTATTTCAAGAAATATTTTTATCACGATTCTGACTTAACGTTTTCGTCATCAATGCGCATGTATTTAAAAAAAATCAGTTCGTTGTGGATATAGTACATAAATATATTTAGCTTGTATTATACACATGTGACAGAAGAGTGTATAAAACGATACATTCAATTGAAAATCTGTTTATACAATTACATAGTGTGTTTTAAGCGAAATTTGAATTAAATAATTGATGTCTTAAACTTAGTTGCAAATTAGATGTAATGCAGAGAAAGTTTGTTTACAATTATGATGCCCACCAGAAAATTAAAAAAGTGAAATTTATTAAATTTAAATCAGAAGTTTTTCACTATTCATCATCATCATCATCATTGGCATAACAGCCCCATGGTGGGCCAATGGCCGTCTGCCCACTGGCAGATTACAAGATGAGAGATGTTTTTCTTTTAACGGGTTAGAGTTATCAGCTCTACGCCCAATGCTCAACAGTCATATTAGAACCACTGGTGCTCGGTGCCACAGGTTTCGAGTTCGAATCCCAGCGGTGCCATGGATGTTTGTAGTGTTTCAGAATCTATTTAAGCCGTAGAGCGACACAGAGCCGTTAAAACATCTCACCCACATCATTCCCAAACAATATAGGGGCAATTAGCACTAGGCGCATGTAGTGTGGTGTAGTAGTAGTAGTAGTAGCCATATTAGACTGAGACTAACATTAATGCGCGACCTACGATTGAACCTGATGACCGAGTGCGTCTAGCGCTCTGGCGCTCGGTGCCACAGGTTTCAGGTTCGAGTTCCGGTTGTGCCATGGATATTGAAGTTGGTCGGAATCCATTTTAAATCTTGGATCTCGGTCTATTATAACTGTAGAGTGTTGGGCATCGGGCTGACAACCCCACCTCGTAAAAAAAAAAAAAAACATCTCCTGTCTTGAAATCTGCCAGTAAGCAAACGGCCTTGGTCCACCATGGGGCTGTTGAGCTACTAATGATAATGACGAATCAATAGTTTGGTTGTTTCTCTTTTTAACAATGAGATATGAATATCCATAATTCCTTAATTTTTATCCGTAATGCTTAAATCCTCTATTTTCCTACATATGACTTTCCCATTACACTAAAACATTTTTATGGCGTTCGTATAGATGTTCGAATTAGAAAACTTTGAAAGATAATCATGTTTTTGTGGCACACTGTACTGGAACAACGCAATTGGATGATCCAAGCCATGTGTTTGAGATCGATATCATGTTAAAAGATATTCCATAAGTCAATAAATCATTACTACAATAAACGTTTTGTTTAAGAATGTTACATGCATCTAGTCGTTAAGTTTCCTTTCTTAAATAATTTATACACCATTGCATTATTTGAATCCGCCGCCATAATTATAAGTTGCGCCATTTTCTTCGTTCCTTTCTTTCTTCTCATTATAATGCTTCAATACGAGCCACATAAATTTTTTCTTCGTTGCTAAACAAATTATTTTCCATTATGTCATAAGTTTATTTACGTCTTTGAATACTCTTCTGTTGGTAAGATTATTGAAGGGATATTTCATTGTTATATATCCATTATATGAGGCTTTTGTTATAGTTCCAGTTGTTTTATCTGATGGTTGTTGACCAAATCTAAAACCACAAGCATGAATGATGGTACTTGCCTTAAATTGGATACCCAAAAATGAAGGAGGTTTTTGCAAACAAAAACAAAACCAAATGCAAAGATCTTGTGTCCCTTTTAAATCGGTAAATCTCCCTTGTTTCTAAATTGTTATGGCAAAACTGTGGCTACAACAATGTAGAAGTTCCATTCTGTGCATTAAACATTTTGAATTACATTCCATTTTGGCAGCGAATGACCCATTAAAATGCATAAAATTTAAAAACAGCATTTTTTAATATTGTTTTTATTGTCTTTAGTTTATCCATTTTATAAAACGTTGATGGCATATTAATAAAAACTTGAGTTATATTCTAATTTCTTCTTCTTCATTGGCGCAACAGCCTCATGGTGGGTCAAAGCCGTTTGCCTACTGGCAGATAGTTTTTTCTAATTATCAATTCTATAAATGTATTGTTCTAAACCACAAGTTCATCTGTAAATACAGAGACAGTTAATCTTTATGCCATAAACAAGGCTGCATCAACCTTACTCATTTAGCACTACCCAAGAGGCACATGCAGCTTGAAAATAGGCCACGGATGCGATTAACACTATCCCCACAACTCCCTACGATCCTATTAGACCGGAACTTACGGCTTAAAGTGGATTCCGAACCACTACAACCATCCATGGCACCACCGGGACTCGAACCCGAAAGCTGTGTAGGTATTGAATATAGTGAGGGGAATTTTTTCTTGAAAAATGCGTTTATTTTAAAAAAACAATCATTATTCAACCCACTAGACATCCCTCGGCTAAAGAGAATTTATTGCCGAAAGAACTGCTCTTCTTTTGAGGCCATCCATGAGTCAAGCCAACTTTTGACTTCAAAAGAATGGAGGGTTACTCAAACAGACTTTATGTCGTATATCGAAAAAATTGTAATCAAACAGAAAAATGACTGGATAATAGGGATGGTGGTGTAAGACATCAAATCGAAGCATTTTCTAGTAACTTTTGATTTCTTCGAAGCTTGCGGTCAAGCATTATCATGTTAGAAAAAGGATTTTGACGTATCATCATACTATATTTTAGCAGTTTTTCTTTCAATGATCGACTCAAACGTATCCAATGCAGTTGATAACATTCACCTGTAATTCTTTCATCAGTCTTGACTTGTTGCTTTGAAATATTTGCTCGCGGATGCTACTCCGTCTCAATTTATCCAAATGCCTTTTAAAATACTAAAGATAACAGAATTTGACAAAAGCGAAAATGAAACATTTATGGAGGAACTATCCTAAGACTCGAAATTCTTGAATTCATTGCCTATGACGGATTACAAATTCCATTTTAAAAGAAAAGAATCGTTGCTCGTACTTTCCAGCAACGAAAAGAAAATATATAAGATGAGTAAATTTGAAAAATAGATAAAGCTGCAGAAAAAAAAAGGCCATAATATTTTAACAATTGAACGATGATTAGAACGTATGAAGTACAACTAGTACTTGAAATAAAAAGATAACCCCAGAAATCATCAGGTTTTTTTCAGTTCGTCATTTTTTTTTTCGGCGGAACAGGTTGCTCTTAGATTTCAGTATCCAAACCATAGTGTTTGGATCGTTTAAACTATTTATGACTTTTCTCAGCTGGTGCATGTTTTTGAGATGTTCTACAAAGAATTCGATGCAATTCAGTTGCACTTTTTTTCCAATTAATTACTACAGAAAAGTAAAACTCTCGGCAAATATTATTTTTCAATACCACATGCGGCATATTCAAAGCACAAGAGGTTGAAATCTAGAATACTGCATCCCTGAGGAAGTCGCCAGTCTTGCAACCCGGAATATTTCGCCAATGTCTCGCTAATTTCTTTTTAGGGTTACAATACTGCAATTAAAGGAATTCGTAACTTATTTTTCCGAACAATATAATGACGATTTTATTGCTACTTTGATAGTTATTTACAAAACCTTTTTTATAGTAAATAAAAACAGAAATATATATTCTTTTAAATAATTAATTACTACAGAAAATAAATCCGATAAATTAATGATTATGAGATTGTTCTTATAACGTATGTCGGTCACTGATACAGAATATAAACTTTTATGAAGTTGCCACTCACGAAAATACGAAACAAATAAGAAAAACGATTTTTTATTTTAATAATAACATATAAAGACTAACATATAACTTTAATAATATATTTGATTATCAAATAATTATTTTCTTTTTAATGCTGCTGACATAGCTCATATTTTGTGGCAACCGGTATTTGAATTCGTGTCGAAAAATGTAACTTTTTAATTTTAGAACGCTAGTTAGTTAGAAAGGAAGAAAAAGGCAGCAAGAACGTATTAATTTTTCTGTGAATTTGTATTGTTCTTGCTTTCTTCATTCATTTGATAAGACTACGTAAGGACAGGTTTTAGTGAGGCAAATAAGAAGATAATTTTCACCTAAAATAAAGGATATATCAGAATAAAATTTAAGTTATTCTCTGGTTTCTTTTTTTTTCTTTTCTTTTTATTAATATTGTTTTATCATTCGACTTCGGTTTCATAAACATAAAATGTTTTTGATATAATAAAAAAATTTGGCGCATTAGTGAATAACTTTGGGTAATTTTATCATAATAACGATAATTATCGTTGTTAAAATGATGCATTCTTATGACTTAGCAAAACAAAATTCTACGTAATAATTTGTCGTCAAAATAAAATTTGGATAAAATTAAGATAAAATTTGGCGTAAAAGCAATTTACGAATAAAATTTTGGAAAATAGTGAAATATTTTGGCTTAAAAGCAAATCATTAAAATTCTACCATAATAGTGGTAAAATTTTAGCGATAAAGCGATATAATTTGGCGTAAAGGCAATTTTGGCATAAATTTTCGGGCGAGTTTTTTGGCGAGTTTTTCCAACTGAAGTGCTCACCTAGCACGTGTAAAAGCTGATTTCAAAAGCAGAACGCGAAAAACTGAAACAGTCGTGTTTTTAATAGATTACCATTTGCTGAAATGGGCCGCTTAGAAGCACAAAAAAGGACATAAACAAAGTTAATGTATTTACCCTTGGTCAGAAAGCATGATGAATGGACTGTGAAGGAGGAAATGGAGGTTGACGAGGATAACTGGAGTTTGTATATATATATTTCTATCCAGCCTTAAAAAACCGTTGGGGATATTTTCCGTATAAACTTTGCCT
Source organism: Caerostris extrusa (assembly GCA_021605095.1). Lineage (NCBI taxonomy): Eukaryota > Metazoa > Arthropoda > Arachnida > Araneae > Araneidae > Caerostris > Caerostris extrusa. The sequence continues at coordinate 68,478 of BPLR01005826.1, read as the reverse complement.
CACAAATTTTGCCAGATAGTGGTCAAATGGGTCGATCACTTTTCGGATGGGGGACTTTACGCCAATTAGGCGTCTTACTTTCAGCTAAAATTAGCTAAAAACACTTTTTTTTACAAGAAATAAATTATTTTCTATTGCTTTAGAAAACAAATAAATTAATGACGATCCCATGACCCAGTGGCAACGTACGCTGCTAGTGAGTATTAAGGGATGAGGTTCAATCCGCTAGCGGCTTTATTGTGGACACTGCCTCGTTAGTTGGACTACCTGGCGGGATTTTTTTCCATACGATGCGCAAATGCGGGGAAGTTCCCCCTAAATGCCTTCCTACTTCAGCGACAAGGAACCAAATCAGACTTCTACTTTCAGGTGCTCCATCACAACTCCATTTATGAGTATGTTATTTATGGAATGTCCGTCCAACACTACAGGACACTGAGTATTATACACAAAAATAAATTAATTAATATCAATAATATGTAAATGAACAATAGTTAATATTAATAATATAAAATAATTAAGAATCATTAAGTTATGATACACATGAGAAGTCGAAAATCTGACTTCCGGTGGAGGAAACCCTGGTGTACCATATATGGCGATTTATCGTCCGTTTCACGAAAAAAATATTTGTTCCCGTAATTGTAATTTGACCCTATCAGGTAAATTTCTCAAATTTGTGTGAAGTATTAGTGAAAGCTAACCAGCAATCTAAAAACTCCAATAAAAATTCTAGACAAAAATTCAATCAGTAGTTACAAAAGTTGACATAACTGTCTCTGTTGCAATCTCCACTCAACTGAAACCGTTAGAAACTGCATCTCATTTCTTAGTTAATGTATGCTTCTACTGGACCAGTCAGTCAATCTTTACAGTTTAGCGGAGTACCTTGTGCCCTTGAGGGGGCCTTAAACTCCTATCTTGTCAAATGAGTACATGGCGATAAGTAGGAGAAACATGGTTATCAAAAAACAGGAAATAAGTAGTTAAGGAAAATGTCCCAAATTCAAAATTTTAAGAAGAAAATGAATAATATAAAACAGTAAAATAAAAAAATAAAAAGAGATTCCACAGGAGGATAGGGCAACCGCTGCTAGAAATGATGACGAAAGGACGAATTCGTCTAGGAACTTTGTAAACTGTAAAGAACCGCCCTTTGACGTTTAGCATTTTCCGGCACAGTGAAATCATATCTCCTTCCACTGGACCAAAGGTGAGGCATAAAAATATATGTACTTACGTTTTTGAAAAAAAGTTGAGTCTAGGTTTTAAATTCAAATTTATATTAATCGTGGGAAACCAAAAGTTTTAGTTATTAAAGAAAAATGTCTACAATTACACTGAAGAGTTTGAATCATTATGTGTTACATGCAAAGAACGAAACGTTAATATCGCATGCATTATGGAACATTATGGAAATTTCAACTGAAGAAAAAATCTTTGAACTGAAAAATATTTCTTTCGTCAGAACTCGTGTATAAATGCTAAATTTAAATATTTTCAGGCAATTTAAGTAATGTGTTAAAAATTTATTTTATGCATCGTTAATATTTCTCTCAAGGAATGTAAAGAAAGACTATCAGTGGTGAAATTAAAATATGTTTCACATTCCTTTCATAAAATGAAAGGAATGTAAAAAAAAAAAAATGCCAAAATAAGCTTTTTCTTCGTACGCATCGTTAAACGTCTCTGCAATTCAGCCAAAAATATTCTGGATTTGTGTTTAATTTCTATACTTTAATCCTCATATTAATCAAACTCCTCAAAAAAAGCTGAGAAGAACACCAATGCCAACCATTAAATATGAAACAACCGAGCAAAATAAGAGATTATGTTGTTGTTTCTTATAATGCTTGGTAGCCAAAAAACATCTAGAACAAGTCCAAGAATCCATGAGGTCTCATAGAAGGAGGGAAATGGTGGTGGGGGAGTTTCTATTGTGATGGAGTACTTGTAGGTAGAAAACCGACTTAGCTCCGTGACGTTGACTTTTTCGTGGGGTAGGTTTGTCAGCCCTACGCCCTAAATTCATATCATTCCCTAAAAAGTCCGCATAATTCTTTTAATCCAGAAATTTTTTTTTCTAGTGATAATTTCAATTAAAATTTCCGAAATCTAGAAATTAGTACTATTTTAATCGTAAATGAAAAAAAAAAAAAAAAAAGTTTCTTACAAAGAAACAATTATTAAGATTATTGTTGAGTCTTATCCCACTTGGTAGACATCTAGACTAAGCCCACGGACCCGTATGGACGCATGGTTAAAGGGGAAGGGGAGAGCTTCTGTTGTGATGGAGCACCCGTAGGTAAGTCTGATTTGGTTACGTGACGCTCTACAGTCATACAAGACCGGGACCTACAGCTTAAAGTGGATTCCGAACCACTACAAATATCCATGCACCGCTCAAACCCGAAACCTGGGGCACCGAGCGACTAGGCCCATAAGAGATCGGCTATCAGGCCCATAGGCGATGCCAAAATTATATATATTATGCAAATAACATGACCCATAAAGATGAAATTATTTAAATCACGCGAAAAGTTTTGTATTTTATTCAGCCGAAATGAGATGATATGCCATCATCATCATCAATGGCGCAACAACCCCATGGTGGACCAAGGTTGTGGCAGATTTCTAGGCAGGACTGTTTTCTTTTTTACGGGATAGGGTTGCCAGCCCTATACTAAACGCTCTACAGTCATATTAGACTGAGACCTACGGTTTAAAGTGTATTCTGAACCACTACAAACAACCAAGCCACCGCCGTAGACTTGAATCCGAAACCTGTGGTACCAAACGCCAGAAATGATATGCCAACTAAATAAAAAAGACTTTGAACATATGTTTGGAATGTGCCATTCCATACTACTTTCACACGTCCTCTATGAACTTGGCCAAATATATTCTGGACTTCTGCTTAATTTTTAGGCTTTAATCCTCACATTAAGCAAACTCTTCTAAAAAGAGCCCCTCCCTCCCCCGAAAAAAGACCAAATATATCTGTGCCAACCACTAGAATGAAGTATTAAAAAATTAGAGGTGTCAAGATCATATATGTTGTGCAAATAACATGAAACATATAGATAAAATTATTTAAATCATATTTTCGAAAAGTTTTGTATTTTATTCTGCTTACATGAGGTTGATAGATGTGATATGCCAACTCAATAAAAAAGGCTTTGAATATGTGCTTGGAATATGCCATCCCATTTTACTTCCACACGTCCCCCTTTTAATTTGGCCACTAGTAGTTTTCAGTAGTCCAGTCTACCAGACCAGTTCAATAAGTGAAAAATATGGAGAAACATGTAATCATGGAATTATGTGTCTAGCTGGATAATAAAGATGTATTGAAAGCTTGTGAATCATATGCTTTCTCATATTGTCCTACTAAATGTGAACGTGAGAAATCGATTACATAAATTCATTGGAAGTTCATTAAATTTTACCGCAATTTACTGATGTTCTGTCGCCTTTGAAAATTGAAGTAAAGTTCTGCTCATTTGAGAATAATTCAGAGCAATGGGGTTTCGTTAATTACTTTCCATGCAATCCAGACTCCATATTTCAAAAACTCTTTTCATCTCGTGGACTTTTAACGACAAGTACAGGTCGCGTATCTGGAAGAATTCATTACATATTCAAATATTCTTACCATAGAATACGTTTTTCTTTCAGAAAAATGTGCATGGAATCCTCATTTTTCTCAACTTCGAAGGAAGTTGTCTACATTTTAAATATATTTGTTAATTAAATTCTTTCTAGTAATTCAGTGCTTTTAATAAGTCTCTTAAAGGTTTTTTTATTGGATTCATGATAAAAATATTTTGCCATCGCTTGCCATACACTGTGGTTTTAATTTAACCAAGCCTTTTGAATGAATTATTTCAGTGACACTAAAAATTCCATACACGATGGTAGTGAATGTTGTGATATTAAGGAATATGTTTTCATCAGAACACATTTGTAAAAAAAATAAATTAGTTATTTTTAAACTTTACTGATTATGATAATTAAATTGTTTGAGATAATGAAGAAATGTAGATGAAAAGTCTTTCTGATAAAATGTTTTTTCAGTTCCTACTATTAGTTCGCACACAGTCTTTTCCTATATAAATCTTGTTCAAATTTTCAATCGTTCCTAAAATAATTTCTATTCATCCACTTAACGTTCAAATACAATTTTTTGAACTTGTAGTGGATGACACTGGATGTTAATACATTTTTTTCAAATATTAATTCATTCATTAAATTTAATTAATTAATTAAATTTTTTTTTTTAGATTTAAGTTGCATGTATCTACCAATAGATGGCGCCAGATTTGAGAGGAAAAAAACTTAAAAAGTAGGAATTGACTCTAAAAATTTTTTTTTATATTATTGTTTAATGCTAGACAGAAAATATCTCACACTCTCCCGGAAATGGAACTTGTTCAACATTTTGATTAGATAGGTTAACATTAAATAAAACCACTTCATTTTCTAAATGAAAAGACATAAATCATTATGTTTTGAACAAGTTATTATGTATTCTTCAAGTTGTATCTTCCTGTCTCATAACGATAAGCAACGCAAGTAAGCGTTGTTTCGAAATTTAAATAGTCCGAAAAATTTTATTCTTTGATAAATTTACTTCGTTTTGTAACAAGTGTTTATGGCGGCGCTAGATTATTTTGGTTTTTAAAATAATAGATAAGTGATTTGTCAGTGAAGTGCTTCATGTTTGTTGATTAAACATTGTTTATGATAGGTTTGAAAATATGTCATTATTGCTAAACAGAAAATATCTGTAGACAAAACGGAAATCTTTTTGAACGTTTTGATTAGATATGTTAACAGAGAATGAACCTTCAGCATCCCGCCTTATTTTCTAAACGAAAAGACTTTTAAATCATTTCTTTTGAACTCCACTTCTATTTTATTTTTAGATTATTTCTTTCTGCTTACTTGTATTTATCGCAAGAAACTTTTTCCAACATTTTAGTAAATTATTTTTATTTGCCTTTATATGTTTATAAATTAAACATAAATAAAAGCATAAATAAATAAATTCAAAAAAATTGTTTAGATTTTCAAAATATTAGATATGACTCTTTCTTTTAATTCTTTATATTTATATAATATATAAATATTTTGGGATTAAGTCACCTATTGTCTTTATCTGATTTCTTTTTCAATGTATTTTGTCATAATTGAATGACTCCAACTCAAGATAGAAGCCAGCCAAGGTGCTTCGACTAAAAAATCTTTATGCAGAAAATGTCTCGGAATATTGTGCTATATAAATGTCTCGGAAAATGTTTTTGAATTTTCCCCAAAAGGAAATGGAACTGTTAACTTTTTGATTGCATATAGTAACATTAAATAAAACCACTTTATTTTCTAAATGAAAAGACATAAATTATTATGTTTTGTAACAATTTTGGTGGTTTCAACCAATCATGCTTTGTTTATTTTATAAATATAAGCAACGCATTAAAAGCGTTGTTTCGAAATTGTGTTGTATAGTTTGATAAATTACTTACTCTTCGATCTTCTTACATCATTTTATAATCATGCTCTGTTTTCTCGTTTTAAACTTGGAATAAATTATAGAGATTTGCGAAAAATTGCTAATTAGTCAGTAAAGTGCTATAATGTTAAAAATATATAAATATTTTGTTTATTGATGAAACACATTGTTTATAATAGGTTTGAAAATATTTTGTCATTTTTGATATGATTTAAAATGTAAAAAACAACAACACATATGATTTAAAATGCAAAAACCTTTTGATCTAAAGACTCAAATGTTATTCATCCTCACTGAAATGGCAAATTACATATATGTACATTTGTGTATAAAGTAACTGAAATTGTTAAATAAAACATACAAAAATCAATTTATGCTTCGACATTTATTTTTTTTCTATTTCAAAATAGGCATCCTAGAGCGCAATACAACTATGGCAGTGCTTGATTCATTCCCCCATACATTTTTTGTTGGCTGTTTGAAGTACTATATATCCCTCAGTTCTGTCAGCAAATTTTCCGGTATGGTCTCATTTGAGTCAAGACATCTTTTCGAAGTGGTCATTTTAACTTTGAGAACAGGAAAAAGGCGCCTGTTACAATGTTGTTGTTGCTTATCCCCTTGATTTAGAATCCTAAACCAAGTTCAGTAAATCATGCTGCATCAATAGATCGTAAACGGTCCTCCCTATATTCAACAGTTGCCTCACAGAGGCACCCATCCAATCGATGAGATGAGAGAGACGCGATGTCCGAACAGTGACAAAGGGTATATGTCTCCATTGAACGTCAAACTCTTAGTGTGGCCAGACCTTGGTCTAGCTAGAGCCGTTTGAGCAGATCTAGGACAGGAGCACTGCAAGGACATACCAGGATATTTAGCGGCGTACCATGCATGCGACCTTATTCACTTTGGTGGTACAAGATTGGAAGAAGAAGCTTTGGGAAGTTCGCTGCCTTCCCTAGCGAGCAGATAAGCAATTTCATTTCCATAGATGCCCACACGGGAGGGAATCCACTGTAAGCCCACCGATCCAATCTGGTCCAAAACAGCTAGTTTAGAAACGACATTCTTCCCCAATTTGTCCAGGAGGCTTAGCCAATCCTTCAAATACTGTATTGAGCCCTGTTACAATATCAGGTGAATAGGGTGCTTGATCAATGACATTCGTTGAGTTTTTGGCGTAAGCGAACCTTTAAGAACTCGAAAGATCATGCAGCGATTTCATCAAGCAACCTTCTTTCCATGTTCGTTTCGAATAAAAGTGAAATCTTTGGGAACCAATCGTGTGGCGATGCATTTCATGCCCCAAAGTTCAGTCATAATGTTATGAATAGATGATGATTTGAGTTTTGGTGAAGCTCCGTGGCTGCGCAACAATTGTTAGCTTCTATCTTGGATTGTCCATTGGAAAGGTGAAAGAGCATTGCTGGGAAAGAAAGCTGTAAAGACTAAAAGGAATCTTGCCCAAATACTAAAAAGTTTAATAGAGTAAGTTTTTTTTTTTTAAATTTTGTTATTATTATTTTAATAATAAGTGATGAAAGTAATTAAAATACATGGGAGAGAATTAAAATAAAATGAACGAGTAACTGAAAGAGCACAATAAGGAAGTTACATACACTGGGTAGAGAGATTGGAAAGAAATAAAACAGAAATGATTAAATCGTGAAAAAATCGCTAGATAGTGTTGTTGAGAACTTAAATAAACGACAATAAACAACCTGAAGCGCGGTGGACTGCGAGCGAACTGGAAAAGAAAGCAAATCGAACAGACTTAAAGATATATTAACTACTTAAATCAACTCTTTCAGATTCATGTGACGAGTTTTGTCCACCAACATTTTAATTTTATCGATGTTTTCGTCGGTTGTACTTTGAACAGAGATAAATCATTTAACACTACTGTGAATGCTCTCTGAATGCTTTCAAAAATTTCATGCTTACGGTTCAATGTAGTTAACTCATTCAGGATTCTGCAAGAGTTTTAGCGATTTGATACAAGAAATTTCGTTTGAACCATAAATTTTAAGGCCAATGTTGCGTCCAATTCATTTTTCCATTGTAAAAATCTCAGGGAACTTAATGTTGTCAAAAAAAAAAAAAAAAAAATCTGTTGTCCAGGGACAAAGTAACAAATCATGCTCCAGTACCTCTTGGTAACACAGCACAGTGAAGAATTGCAGATGAAAAGTCTTTTTTGACGAAATGCTTTTTATTGTGCTATGCTGAAAATGTCTTGATATTCTCCAAACAGAAATGGAACTGTGAACTTTTTGATTAGATAGGGTAACATTAAATAAAACCACTTCATTTTCAATATCAAGTGACTATAAATTATTATGCTTTGAACAGATTTTTATGCATTAATCTTTAATCTTTCATATTTTATAGATATAAGCTTGCTCTTGCTTTCATATTTTGTAGATATAAGCAACGCAACAAAGCGTTGTTACGAAATTGCATTGAATGTTTGTTTAAATAACCCGTTGTTTGATCGTCTTACTTCGTTTTGTAGGAAGTCTTTCAAATCCAGCTCGGAATTTTACTTTTTAACCTAGAGTGAATTATATCGATGATTTGCGATTTAAATTGTTGCGTAATTACCGTATTTTGCTCATAGAAATGCCAGTAAAGGGCTATAATGCTGAAAACATATGAATCATTTATTTATTGATGAAACCCATTATTGTTATGCCTGCACCCCAAAAATGGCAGTTTAATATAATACATTAAACTGCCATTTTTTTTAGTACATTACGTTAAACTTTCAAAAACATCCATGTAATACATTGAACTTCCATCCTTCTTATTCATCAAAGTTATATTTTTTCTCAGCGTGTTTCAACATTTCTAGACTAATATTCCATTTCGAATGTTCCTATGTAATTTAAAAATGCACTTTAAACCATTTTCAGAATTATGTTTTCCTCACATTATTCTTTTGCCCTCCAGTGTGCGATGATTCACTAAAAAACTTTTAGAATAATTTATTGGCAATTTGTTCCAAAAGTAAATTTGAAGGAATATTTTTTGTATAATTCAAAATGGAACTTTTCAACACAAATTCATTTCTCCAAATACACATAAAATAGGCTTTAGGATTAGGCCCGAATAAATACGGCAGAGCGTAATGTGTTGTCGAACCGAAAACTTCCGTGTCTGTTTATAAGAGAGTAACGATAAAATTATAGGTTGGAATGTTATTTTGTTAAGCTCGGGGAAAAGATGGAAGAAAGTGTGAATTTCCATAAGACGCTTTTGGTTGCGTTCGTTCAAAATTATGATGAAATAACTTCCTTCACCAAATTGTAAAGGGGCACTTGAGGTCTAGAGAACAGTGGTGTAGTACAGAATCAACTGCCTTTCCCTATCACAACAGCCCATGGTGAGGCCAAAGCCGTTCTTGCCTACTGGTACATTTCGAAACAGGCGATGATTTATTTTTACAAGATACAGTTGTCAGCCCTACGCACAACGCTCTACAATCATATTAGTCCGGGACCTACGATTTACATGGATCTTAAAGTGGATTCCGAACCACTACAAACATCCATGGCCCTGCTGGGACTCGAATCCGAAACCTGTGACATCGAGCCCTAGAGCGCCAGCCACTCCACCACTAAACTCAACCACGGACCACCAAAGAGATCTACTGATGTAAAAGTGGTACAAAAACGAATCCTCGAACTTATTGTCAGTTTTGTATTATATATGTCGTCATGGATCGTTTGAAAATATTTTACATTTTTGATATGATTTAAAATGCAAAAATACTTTGGTCTGAAGAGTCGGTCTGAAGAGTCAAACTGAATGTTATTCACTTTCAGAGGAATGGTAAACGGACGCGGAGTAACGCTTAAAAGCTGAAAATTATTTTTTTGAATATGTTTTAGCTAAAAACTTTTGAAATTTTTTTCCATTACAGTATTTCATTTTGCTGTAGGAAAGTGTAAAAATTTAAAAGAGACTCTACTGTCGCCATTTTCCCTACTGGAAAGGCTATGGTGCAACGCATCCTAATTCTGGAACAAATAACTGTTCACTGTAACTGTCTGTTTCCCCGCTTGGACGGCAAGAGGAGGGATTACGTGAACGAATATTTATTATTTTTGTCTGCATTTTTTTATTGCATAAATTTCGACAGAATCTGTTTTACGAAGTTAGTTATTTATTCACATATGCGCTACTTTTAGAGCCACAAATAGTTTTTTCCAGTTCTCGCTTGCTATATCGTTGACAAGGAAATAGATTTAACTTCCTCCTACGTAAAGTAAAGTCATAAATATTCCAGACGAATAAGTTATTCTTAAAGTCATTGATTTGTCAAAGAATTTTTATTTTATATCACTCGTCTGCGAAGTTATTAAATGGCCTGTTGCCAAAACTCTTACAGAAAGTCATATATGGAACTAAATGGTTTAAATAATCTATTAACTGCTGATTTTGTTAGTTTTTTTTTTCCAAAAATTTCTTTGTAAGAAATATTGGATAGATAAACATGATTAATATCATGCGTAAAACTTTGAAAGCAGAAATACTATATAGTTTTACAAACCCATGAAATGATGCTAATTGCTATTATTAATAATATTATTGATCTTAAAAAACAGACGTCGAACAATATATTTATTTCTAAAATTTTCCGTACAAGCAAATTTGATTTATACTAACACAAATATTTTCTTCAAACCTTAATTCTAAATAATTTCATGATTGTTAAATCATGAGAAACTAGAGAATTTTATGGATAATAAGTATTATGTAAGAATTCTTATTGATTATAAGAATACTTTATATTTCTTTGTGAATATTTTAGTATGATTTAATTAATAACGTAATCCATTATTATTAATAAACATTTTATGAGTATCCTTATTGATTATAAGCTATGTTTTATCTTTCTTTGTAAACATTTCATTAGATTTTTGTTAATAATATTATCCGTTATTATTAATTCTTATTTTATAAGAATTCTTATTGATTACAAGCCATAATTTACCTTTATATGTAAATATTTCTGTATATTATTAATAATATTATATTATTATTAATAAGAATTCTTATTTAATTATAAACTATGTTTTATCATTCTTGTAAATATTTCAGCAAATTTTTATGTAAATTATCCATTATTTTATTATTTAATAACAATATTTTTCCTTCAACATAGCATATTTCAATTAAACATGCCTCTACATTATTTATTAATGCCAGAAGTTGATATCATGCAGGCTTAAAATTTCTATTCTTGTAGCATTTGGCTGAATATATTTAGAGTTTCAGACGTTACTCAATAGAACGAAAATTACATTACAGAATAAGGAGTTGTTGTTTTCAAATAAGGAAAGCTTTGATGTAAAAGCTTTTGTCAATGGAAAAGTTAGATACCTACAGATCCAACCTTATCTATCACTCACACGTTGCATCCACTCTATGCCGTCTTAGTTTGGAATAAAAACCCAATGAAAAGATGTGTTAATGAAGTATTTTTTGTTGCATGCAGTGCCAGGAAACATTTGTAATTGGCTGGCTATAGCAAATTTGAAGGTATTTTTGAACTACAGTAAGCGCTCTTGAATCCGGCATTTGATTATTCGGCACCTTCTATAATCTGGCACTGATCGAGCCACTCACTGTCGGAGTTTTCGTATAAATTCGGTTATTTGTTGACTTTGACAGGGGTAGCCTTTTCGCCCACTGTTCATCGTAATTATCAGTTCTCATTTCAGTACAGCATCAACTCATAAGCCCGCAGAACTCATAAATCTGTATTTTAATTCTTAACAATTTTTTATTCCTTTTGTAGTGTATACTTCTATTTCACTTACGCTTGTGTTAGTTACCATAACGTATTTTCTTTTCTGTATTATATAATGTGTTTCTGTAATTGTGCTATAAGTCTTTCTTTATTATTATCGTTATTAGTTTTTCTCTCTCCTCTCTTTAACTGAAAATTGTCTGCATACTATTAGCACTGAATACAGGGGTGGGGTATATAAATAATGCAAAATATCCAAAAAAAAATATTAAGGCCTTATTGTGGTCTCTGTAAACAACGAGGTATCAGATATTTTTTAAACAGTATGGTGGGCTCATGTATATTTTTTCTTGCCATAGAGTATCTTCTCACAACTTGTTTTAACCATCATTGTGCAGTATTAATTTTTTTTTTGTGCTGTGTTTTTGAATCAATACTTCAATTAAATTACACTTCAGTGTATGAATTTTGATTAGAATGACGAGATTCTTAGTCAATTATTTATATTGCTTACACAGGTTAAGAATGTCCATAAACACATTAAATATGTACGTGTCTTAATCATTTAAAGTTTTATCGAGGGTGATTTGCGTTTGGTATTTTCATTTAAACAAATGCTTGATAATCCGGTACGGTAGTGGTCCCGAGATAACCAACTAGATTAAAAAGCTTTTACTGTAAAGCTGCGTCCGAAGGGTTTTGGTTCGGTTTGTTGCTCTATTATAACTTTTTTCGCACACAAGGGCTAATTAGACCGAGACCTATACGTTTAAAAAATAAATTCCGAACCACTACAAACATCCATCGCACCATCGGGATTCGAACCCGAACAGCAGACGACCACCAGGCCCCCCGCGTCCAAACAAGAGAATGAGGTAAGCGAGTCGATCTCTATCCGAGTATCGAATGGCCGAGTGTCTGGCGCTCGGTGCCACAGATTTCGGGTTCGAGTACCAGTGGTGCCATGGATGCTTGTAGTGGTTCGAATCCCCTTTTAAGCTATAGGTCCCGGTCTCATAGGACTGTAAGAGAGTCACAGTCAAGTCGGACTTTTACCTATTGGTGGTCCGTCACAACAGAAGCTGCCCCTCCCTTTCCTTCAACCATAAATAGAGTATTCATGGGATGTCCGTTCCGCACTGTAGGACATCAAGGATTACTCACGTACACAGAAAACTTTGTAATATATGGATAAAAGTTGGTGTCAAATTTACAACCTTTACATACATGATTACGTATGCTTTCTTCAGAACCAGTTTAAGCTTTGTGTAATTATTTTTAGAAAGCAATTAAGGATTCAGAATTCCTTCCTCCATCAATTGGAATTCGACCTTCTATTTTTTAGGAATATTTCAAGGGCAAAATTACGTTTCGGATCAGAAATTATTTTTGCTGCAGTTGGCAGTTGGATTTCTGTGACAGAAAGCGGATGTGTGTCATGAAGCGGAACGTCTTTTTATCTGAAGGAAAACATTTCCACAGAGAGACCATCTCCAGTAATTATTGGATTATGATATCTCCAGGAAAACATTTCTGGACATAAGTCAAGTTTCCCGATAAATCTCCTCCTGCTCTCTAGGAAAGAACGTTCCTTTTTTCAGATTGGTAGTTAATAAAAGTCACGAAGCCATATATAAATCATAGACGATGAAGCCATAGATAGTTCCTTAGTTTATTTTTCGAGGATATAAAAGAAATAATTTCTAAAAAAATTACATTTAATATAAACTTGGAATAGGTTAAATTGGTTAAATATTGCAATCAACTCAATGGTTTGATCAAATGAATTGGCCAATTGTCCTTTAAAATGCCCTTCCATAGATTCTCGAGAAGTACAGTGAAAATTTCCTTGATGAATATCAATTTGGTCGGAATCGTGGCCTAGTGGTAACGTGCAAAAGGATTGGGGTTCGTATCCGCTGGTGGCATTGTTGCAGTCACTACTTTCAGAAAGTGGAAACTCGATGACAATAGTGACACTATTTATAAAGTACCTCTCATCGATAGCCAGGCTGCCTAATGGGATTTCTTTCCAGTTTTCTCCCAGATGACATGCAAATTTGGGGCAGTGAACACTAAAAGTCCTTCTTGTCCCCTCAACACCCGTCAGTGGGTTGTTCACGGCATGCATGAAGCTGATGTTCCACCCTCAACTTTATAACTGGTAGCGGGCGTAAGGCTTGAGGAAAATAATAACAAGGTTTAATATTAATTTTATTTCAGTTCTTGATGGCACAATGTGAATACAGTATAGCAAGCTCTTGTTTTGCAGCCTGGGTAACGTTGAATCTTCTGTTCAGCACGTGGAAGAATTCAAGTCACAGTACCTTTTGAGTTTGGTAAAATTATTAACAAACGACAATTTTAGTTAATAAATTAATAAGAAAAATGTAGCAGTTGGAACATCTCACGTGACACTATAAAGCTATTTGTCCATCGCTAATTTAAGCAGAATGACATCTAATGTTTCGTAACTACGTTAAAAGAGATTTAAACAGTACATAATGTTCAGAAAAACTCTCATAAAATTAACATGCATAAATTGAGCAGTATGTTCCTTCTTTTGCTTAAAACTCCATCTAAATTATCTTAATGCCCGTTTTAAATCAAGTACGGAAGATCACATTTTGTTTTATATATATCTTACCTATTCAACAATTTTTAACTCTGTTACAGTCAGTACTCGAGGCCGTGCCATTCAGTAGATAAAGCGAGTCGAAATTGCTCTGCTAAGCAGAAAATATTTCCCTTCCCCGTGACTAATAAGGATATCAGGTTCAAATGAATTTAAGTGCTCCTTTTAGCGCGGAATGGGCTGGCGTTAAAAGGACAGATAAATTAGCGCTTTTTTTTTTCTGTATCGTGACTTGGTTAACGTGGAGTGTCTTCCACAGAATAGATAATGATTATCAATGGATAAACATTGTGGAAAAAGCCGCCTTTGTTCTTATTTGTGACCTCCAAATGATTGTTTAATGTAGCAGCTCTTTTAGGCATGAATTATGGTTAAAGGGATTTTATTTCATTACTGTCAAATATTATCATATCATTGTATTCTTACTGTAAATTATATGATAATAATTTAAGCAGTATAATATATTAACAAATAAAATTATCAAGCATATAATTGTATTTTCATTTTACTGTTGTAAATTTTTATCATATTGTTGTAAATTATTATCATATTATTGTATACTTAATTTATTATTGTATCATTTTATTATAGTAAATTATTATCATATTATTATATCCTTATTTTATTATTTAAATTATTATCGCATTACTGTATTCTTATTTTATTATTGCAAATTATTATCATATTGTTGTAAATTTTCATCATATTATTGCATTATTTTATTATAGTAAATTATTCTCATATTATTGTATTCTTATTTTATTATTTAAATTATTATCGCATTATTGTATTCTTATTTTATTACTGCAAAATTATTATCATATAATTGAATTCTTATTTTATTATTGCAAATTATTATCATATTATTGTATTCTTATTTTATTATTGTAAATTAGCATCGTATTATTATATTTTTATTTTATTATCGCAAATTATTATCATATTATTGTATTCTTATTTTATTACTGTAAATTATTATCATATTAATACATTCTTATTTTATTATTGTAAATTATTATCATATTAATACATTCTTATTTTATTACTGTAAATTATTATCATGTAATTGTATTCTTATTTTATTATCGTAAATTATTTTCATATTATTGTATTCTTATTTTATTATTGCAAATTAGTATCATATTATTACATTTTTATTTTATTATTGTATTCATCATATGCGATTATGCTTATCTTTAAAAAAATAATATTACTTTTACATAAATATTGATTTTTTTATTTTTTAATTAAAAATAAAATTTTTGCATCAGTTCCATTTCAAATTGCTTAATTATTAGCTAATGTAAATATTTATAGAATTGGTTAATATTATCTGTTATACATTAGCCCGACTCGTGGCTCAATAGTAACGTGCGCCGCTGGTGAGTATTGGGACTGAGATTCAATACGATTGGGGCTTTATTGTAGACAGTGTTTCAAAAAACGAGGAGACTCGATGGCGATTAGGATATTCAGTATCTTGCTTCGTAAGTCGGACTATCTGGTGGGAGTTTTGCAGGTTTTCTCCCATATGATATGCAAATACGGGGTAGTATCCTACTAAAAATGTCCTCCCGGAAGACACTGCCCTCCTTCTTCAGCGACACGGAGCTAAGTCAGACTTCAACCTACGGGTGCTGCGTCAGAACAGAAACTGCCCCCTTTCCCTCCATCCATTCATGAGTAGAATACTCATGGGGTGTCCGTCCCGCTTTTGCCGGACATTGAGGATTAATCTCAATAACATATTGTATATTTCTTTCTCAGCAAGAATAATATATAAGCAATTCATACAGAATTAAATTGAATTCTTTTGTTTAGATCAATAACGATCTCGTTGTTGTCGTATCCCTCAGGGAAGGAGCAACTTCTGTTGTGATGGAGCACCCGTAGGTAGAAATCTGACTTCTGCTCCGTGATGCTCTTACAGTCATAGAAGACCGGGACCTACAGCTTAAAGTGGACTTCGAACCACTACAAACATCCGTGGCACCGCCGGGACTCGAACCCGAATCCTGTGGCACCGAGCGCCAGAACGCTAGACACTCGGCCATTCAGGCCCTAACGATCTCGTATATAGTGCATTTAGTTTTGGAACTGAAAAAGGCCCTTTTTAAAAACTTTCAGATAAACAGAAAGAGCTTGTATCTATGCTGGGAGGGAAGTTTGGAAACGGAAGAATGGAAGTAGGAACAACCTCCCTTCCCCCTAAATACTGCCTGTGAAAGATTTCCTTCCAAATCCGCGTGTGTAGTCAGAAATTATTATTAATATTAATTATAATTAAAAGTTACTATTGTTAAATCATTTATTATTTTAAACAAAATACACACATTAAAAAATTAAATTGCAAATTTACATTTTTAATTACTACTTGATGAGAACAATGTGATTCTGTTTATTTAATCCCCCCCTCCATGTGACTGGAACATGAAACTAGACGCTGGCATCTGGGGTGTTCAATATCACAAATGCATTGGATTTAAAATGCATGCCACGAAGTTGGCCATTTCTTCTTTGACATTCAATGGTATGTTCCCTCCAAAAAAGTTTTGCTTCGCATATCTTCTTGCACATGCGCTTTAAATCCGATGCATTTATGATGTTCATCTCCCCAGACACTTCTAAAAACCTATAATCTTGTACTCACGTGCTACACGATCATACATTTGCAAGTGATTGGGCACCCCAAGTATCACTTTGCGTACCTCCAAGGGTATGCCATTTGGAGACCATTTGTCCTAAGTAACACTGCATATGTATCTGCCATTCCCATGGCTCAACTCTCAAGTTTAAACAACATTGCCTGCGAACAAATGCCTGTCTTTATGCGGCCCTTTTCAGAGGACACTCACTTAACTACTATACGCTGGTCCCAAAATGCTAGCTTTGAACACATCTTTCTGCATGGTATTTTAAATCGCCTCTATAAAAATAAATTGAAGCCGTATCTTTATCAATGGCAACATCGGAGCTCCGATTTCGAAAAAGACAGCCATTGGTATACATTCAATTTTTTCTCGGACAGGGACATAATCTATGTTCATCATAAAGTTGTTCAACACACAAGCAGGATCATCTGAACTATATTGTTTATAAAAACATCAAGAATCAAAATGCTATTGATTGTATAAAGCATTTTAGCCCTATGCTTATTGCTTTATTTTATATTCTTCTGTAGCGGATGATGTGTTCTACAAATGAATTTAAGGTTTCAAATCTACATATTACTCTCCCCTATATATCAGATACTATTTTCTGTTGAACAGAGATTTTTAGAATAGGGTGGGAACACCAAGGGAAGAAAATAATAAGAAAAGCCACGTAGTAAATTAAGCCATCTTAAATCAATAATAATTTTAAAAAAAATTAGGTACTACCGTTCTAGACCGAATTATGTAGAATTTGTAGATTTTGATGCCCTACTAGTGGGCAGCGTGCGCAGGAAACGGAAGTTAGTGCAAGTAGGCTTAAATTCGAATCCGTTGGAGAAATCCAATTCGATCATTGCTGAAATGGATGCGGAAACGAGGAGATTTGATGACGTTTATACAACGTGTGTAATCGATAATCAGGCTAACTAGTGTGTAACTCCCCATACAACACATCAATGCGGGACAGTTCATTTGCCCCCAATCTTAACCCTTAATCCCGGTGGTGCCATGAATAAGAACAGTCACTTAGTAAATTAAGCCATCTTAAATCAATAAGAATTAAAAAAAAATATTTCTTTTTTATGCTTTGATTGAGGCTTGATGGCTGTGTGACTAGAACTTGGTGCCACAATTTGAGTGCACCAAGAGTATATTTGTAGTAGTTCGGAATTCATTTTAATCCGTAGGTCCCAGCATAATATGACTGTTGAGATTAGGGCTGACAACCCTACCTAGTAAAAAGAATCTGCCAATAAGCAGATGGTCTTGGCCCACCGTGGGGCTGTTGCGCGAATGTAGAAGGAGAGCCTTTAATTATCGCAAATTACAAATTATTATAGTTATTCTGATTGCCACGTAATTATCGATTAAAAATAAAACCATCAATAAAAACACTCACTCAATTCATAACTACATATTTATGCGGGAATGTACTATTTGATTTTAATATATTTCCATATTATTTGATTTATGACATCAAATAGCAGGTTAAGTAAAAAAAATATCTTAAAAGGAAATATTCTGATAACACGCTATTTATAAACAAGTTATTGAAAATAGTTTGTAAATAAATTCATAAAATAAACTGAATAGATGAAACATGACATTTAAATAATGAATCATTTTTGAAGATAAAAATTCAGTGTTTAGTTACTTATATTTTCCTTTAAATAAAAAAAAACATTTATTTGCTACTTATTTGTGAGAATACTTTGCTATTATAAAATAAACAATAAAATAAATGTCGCTGGGATATCAATAATAAAAAAAATATCTTATTTTCTGAGGGCACACCTATTTTATTTTGTTAAAGAAGAAGATAGTTGAAGTACCATTGCCGTAGGCGAAAAAAGAATTATTTTTATTTATATTTTATTTCAGCTGAATTCATTACTCAATTTCTTTTCTTTTTTCTTTTTTTTTTTTTGCGAAGATGATATTCGACTTGTTAGTGAAGACTATTTCGTGTTCTTATGTTATGTTCGATTTTAAAAATAAAATTTATTTTCAATCTTTTAGGATTACTATTTTATAATCAAGGGCAATGCTATTTATTTTTTTTATTACCTTTTGTACATATATTTTTCACTCCATTTAGTTAATCTACCAATTAAAAATTTCTCCTTTTTTAAATGCATGTTTGATAAACCTAAAGGATAATATAATAATAAACAAACAACAACAAATTTGTATTTAACGAAGCTCCTTGGCTACATGATAGCCGCAAGCCTCTATAATAATTCTTTTATTTCTGAATTTATTTCTTATATTTTATTTCTATTAGTGCTTTAAATATTTTTTTTGATTTTATTTGTGATAAATTAATCACAAAATTAATTCTTGTATTAGGCTTCAGTAAACAAAATTTTATAAAGCTATGCGATCGACTTAACTATTTAAATCACTTTGCATTATTAATTAACGACATTGATTTTTCTACACATTAACATAAAAAAATCAATGATGGTTCACGATAAAAGTTGGGTGTGTTTTCTTTAAGAAATTGTATTGATTAAAAAAATTAAATTAAATGTACGTGATTATAAATAAAATATAAATTTTATAAAATGATGCGATTGATTTAACTATTCAATCATTTTACCTTATTAATTAACGGCATTGACTTTTCCACACGTTAACATAAAAAAAAAAAAATTAATGATGGTTCACTATAATATTTGGCGAGTTCTCTTAAGAAATTGTATTGATTAAAAAAAATTTGAATTATTTATAGTGTTTTTATTTGGAGCAGTTTTACAAATTTGTAATGCTTTTTAGAAAATTTGAATGCACTTAACTTCGTTTGCAAATAAATTTATCAATTTAAATATATAGAGTCATATTAACTTAATTTTTAAGAAAATAAATTTTAAAGTGAATTTCCATTTTATTGAATTTGTTTCCTGAACTTTGAAAACATTTATGGATGATTCGAAAACTAAAATTATTTAGAAATATACCGTTTGAAAGTTCTTCAGGATTTTCGGCAATATTTAAATTATATATTTATTAATAATATTATACTAAAAACGGCTTTTTGATGCTATTTTTCTTGATATCGTCATTTAAATTACTTCATAATACAAAAGAAAATTTCCGAGTATGCATTTCGTATGGAAAATAAAATAATTACCGATTATTTCTTATGTATTTCAGTGACGGTATCTTCTAAAACGATGCAACATGAATTTACATTAAAAATGATTCAATAATAAAAATAAATTGGCAATTACTCAAAATTATACAGGGAATTGTATGAAGTTATCTTGAAAGGAAGTAACATACTTTATTGCACCTGAATTGCCGAGTGTCCAGTGTTCTGACGCTCAGTGCCACAGACTTCGGGTTCGAACCCCTGCGGTGCCATGGATGCTTGGAATCCACTTTAAGCAGTAGGTCCCGCTCTAATAGGATCGTAGAGCGTTGTCTTGAGATTTAGTCCGTCTTCAGCCCTCATGGTTCCTGGCTAAAGGGAAGCTGCATATTAATGGCCCTGTTGCCTGCGACGGAGTCTATTGGACCGGGTGTCGGCTTTCCTGCACTAGTTGATCAACAACATACTTTAATTATTCAAGAAACACAGCAGCAACGCATGAATTGCCATTAGTGGAGGATATTAGGTTTAATGTCTGCCAAACATCTTCGTAAATTCTATAATAAATTCATGAAAGTTAACGATGAATATAGTAACATGTACCACTAACAAATCTATTTTCAGTATATGTGACCCATAATGCTTCTTTGGTAATTTATATGCTGTGATTTAGGTGGCATATTTCATTATGGAATTTGCTTATTTGAATTCAAACAAGGCAATTTGTTGGCCCTTTTGAATGCGATTTAAAATTATTGGTTAACTAAATAACTTCCAAGGCCTAAATAACTACACAGCAAATATATTTTATACAGTGAGTGTAAAAAGTATTGGTGCAGTACGATAATTGATTTAAAAGAGACCCGTTCATAAAAATTATAAACATAAATTCCATTTTAATTAATTATAATATAGCATATTTTCACTAGTTTCATGTGAAATTGACACAAAAAATAATTTTATACATGAATAAATATTTACAAAACTGAAACAATCCAACATCTTGTGGTGTAAAAAGTATTCGTACACTAAAAAGAAATGGACATTTTTTTTAGTTATTTTGTGATTGGTTTAGCCATTATGATGTAGTTAATTGACGTCATCTTGTAAGTTACTTAAAAGGTTCTTCAGTGGAAATTTTAATGTAGTGAGAAACTAGAAATTCTGTAATGGGTCGTAAATGTAAAGAGACAAGTGTTTACAAAGAGAACTGATTTTAAAGCTCCGTAAAAATGATAAATCGTACAACAAGATTTCTGATCTGGTGGGTAGACCAAGTTTAACTGTGCAGTCTATCATAAAAAAGTTTGTTGCCACTGGAAAGGTTCAAAAACAGTTCTCGTACTGGGCGACCATGTCTATTGAAATCATCTGACGGACGGTTTCTGGTACGTTCATTAAAGAAGGATCCCAAAATAAGTGCTCCTACATTAACATCAGAACTAAAGAACATAGGAACAGCAGTCTCCGTAAGTACTGTTCGAAATGCATGCAGAAATGAAGGTTTCCATGGCCGTGTTGCGAGACGAAAATTCTTTGTTAGTGAGAAGAATCCGGAAGCTACGATTGTCTTTCGCCAAGCAATACGTTAATGAAAGTCCAGATTTCTGGAAAAAGATTATATTTTACAGACGATAGTAAATACAACATATTTGGAACGGACGGGAGACGAATGGTATGGAGAAAGCGCAATACAGAAATGCATCCTAAGAATTTAGTGCCAACAGTGAAACATGGGGGTGGAAGTCTGCTTGTTTGGGGTTGTATGAGTGCTTCTGGGGTGGGCAAATTAGTCTTTATTAAAGGCATGAATCATCAACTTTATATTGACATTTAAAAAAATAATTTACGACCTAGTGCAACAAAAATGGGCTTGAATGGTGATTACGTTTTCATGCATGATAACGATCCCGAAACACCCCGAAACACAGCAGCCCGAAACACAAGGCTCTGGATACTATATAATACCCTAAAGTCCATGAAATTTTCTCTCAATCGCCGGACCTCAACCCCATCGAGAATTTATGGGACGTTATTGATAAAAATATTAGATCCTGACATATTTCTAATAAAAATGATTTGGAATCAGCTCTTAATCAAGAATAGGACACCATGTCTAGCTCAATAACAGCAAAATTGGTGGAATCGATGCCAAAGAGACTCAAGGCAGTTATTCGAGCTAAAGGATATCCTACAAGTTATTAGCTGAAATATTATGATTATATTGGTCCATATATGCCTGATGTACGAATACTTTTTACACCACATGATGTTTGATTGTTTCAGTTTTGTAAATATTTATTCATGTATAAAATTATTTTTGTGTCAATTTCACATGAAACTAGTGAAAATATGTTCTATTATATATTTATAATTAATTAAAATGGAATTTATGTTTATAATTTTTATGAACGGATCTCTTTTAAATCAATTGTCGTACTCTACGAATACTTTTTACACTCGCTGTATTTACCAATATTGCATGGTGCTTAAGTTAAAGTACTTAAATCGATTCATCGGAAAATTAAAGTAAATGTTGAAAGAAATTTGCTCTAACCTATTTTCATGAAGTGAAACAATTTCATCTCATTTAATCACTTAATTTGTTTTGTAGTTTAAATTATTTGTATGCATTACTGTTTTCCAATCTTTTGATAGTATTAATTGCCTATAAAAGCACTTTGCTTTTAACTGCCTTATTTGCTTTACCTGTTTTCCGTTTTGCATATAGTCATATCTGTTCTTATTCTTCTTCATACTTTAAATATTAGTTAACAATAACAGTTCAATGGGCGTAGATCAAAATTAATACATTCAATAATCAAGGAAGGTAAGAGTGTGACTGCTCTGCAGCCAAGAATTTCGTTCAACGTTCAATTGATCCTTATTTGTCATTGATTTAATTTCAAATAAAATGAATAGAATTATTGTTTTTATAATAAAACTGCAAAAAATTGCTTAACGCTGTAACAATCGTTACAAATCCATCAAACAAATCGTCACAATACCTATCGCTCATCGCAATATCAATCGTTACATTATAACAATCGATTTTATAAATTTAATTATAGGAAAAACGGAAAGGTGTAACTGAAGGGTTAAAAGTTAGTTTACGTAACGTTTTTTGGTCAGTTGATTCATCTACATAATAACTTATATCATAGCAAGCAAAAGTTGATAAGCATATAGCAATTCAAAACAGCAAAGAAAAATTCACTAAAATATATTAATCCAAAATAGCAAACCAAATCCTTAGCATATCAATTTAAAAAATAGCAAAGTCATTAGCTTATAGCAATCCGAAATAGCAAACAAAAATTCATAAGCCTAGAGCAATCCAAAATAGCAAACGAAAATGCATTGGCATATCATATCTTTCTACTACTGACATGACAGCCCATTGTGGGCGAAGGCCTTCCCTGAGAACATACTTCCTGAGAATTTATAGTTTTCCCGGAAGTCCTGTCCGAGCGATCAGTCCGGTTTCTTGATCCTTTGGATTTCGAGACTGAAGGGGCTTAAGGGATAAGATTGTCAACCCCACGCCCAACCTGGATATACCCCCAGGTAGTGGGTAGTTCAGACACCTCGGGTCTTACACCCTATCTTCACACCCTATACTCACTCATAAATGAGCGAGCCCATGAGGAGTTATTAGCATATAGCCATCCAAAATATCAAACAAAAATTCATAAGCAAACAGCAATTCAAATTAGCAAACAAAAATTAATTAGTAAATAATTAAAAAAATTAAAACTGCAGTTTTTTCATAATATTTTATTTTTTTCTTTCTTTCTTTTTTCTTTTTACAAAAATTTAATAATGTATTCATTAATTACATTATTAAACCTTTAATTACCAATTCAAATATTTCTAGAACAAAAAATACACAACATAAATCCTATTGTTGGCTAATCTAAATCTCTAAACTTCATTTTCAAAAATTAATTTATTATTAATTTGTAATTTGAGTGTTAATATTCGGTATTTTTTTCTTTTACAAAAGTTTTTAAAGGTTTCGTTATTAAAGTTTTAGCTACCAGTTCAGCTATTTCCCCAACAAAAACGTACCCTATAAATCTAATACTTGCCAAACCTAAGTCTCTAACCTGGAGATATCCTTTTCTCCCTGTAAACGTGGAACAGCAGCTAAAAAGAAGTAAGTATTAAGTTACAAAGGAAACGACGAGGCAGCTACTTCAGAAAACAATAAGACTCTACAGAGGTTTGAAAACACGCTTTTTTTTTCACCTTGGTTCTTGGATAAAAGTATGAGTGTAAACTTGAGATTCGGGGATTGTGTTTCGCTCCCAAAAGAAGAAAAAGTCGAAACCCGTTTTTATTTTTCACGAAATCTTCTTTAATTCACTGTCTCTGCTTTCAGCGGATTTTTTCCCTTTGCAGCCATTTTTTCTTCAACCTCTTGTTTGAAGTTTGAATATAATTGTTCCGGGTTTTTTAAAAAAACGGAGAGTATGTTAAGTAAAAGTAGGGGAGGCATGTAGGGCGCATATAAGATATTAAAAAAATAAATCAAAATTATTTTTTTTTTTTAGCTCATGGAAAATAAAAAAAATGGTTCGGACGTTTTCAATACAGCAAATAAAAATAGAAACATATGTTTTTATATACATTTATAATATACTTTTTCAATACATTTATAACTTACGTTTTTTAACATATGATTTTATGTGTAGTATGTTTTTATGAAACAATTTTTCTCCATGTTATATCATATAGTGTGAGTAGAAATATAAAAACCAATCGAATTAGTTTATTTTGTGTGTTCTATTATATTTTTCAAATTTATTAAAATATTAAGTCATTCATTTATCTTTTATAAATATTATAGTTTAAAGTAAGTTTTAAAATAAAGTTTTTATGTACTTAATATTAAATTTTAATTAAAAGCAATCCTTTAAAAAGTAAGATATTTATAAATACTGACAAATTTACCTTCTGTGATTTCCAATCGCTACAGTTTACATTTTTGTGTCATATTTTTAAATTATATTTGTATCAAATTTATTTTTTTTTTTTATTACAGTTTTCCTTTAAATGTATTTTTATTTTACTAATTGTAATTCATAGCACATTATTCGTAACTACAATTTATTATTAAAATATTTCAATGCAGTATGGATACCAACAAATATTTATTTATTATTACAGATGGTATAATATTTTTGTATTAAAGCAATTTTTTATTATTACTGATTGTTTAGTATTTTTGTATGAAACAGCCTTTTATTAAACTGATGGTTTAATCTTTTCAAATTCAGACAGATCTTTATTATTATTGATGATTTAATATTTTTTTATTAAAACCGTTCTTTTTTATTATTACTGAAGATTTAATTTTATTATAAAATAGTTATTTATTGTTACTGATCGTTTAATGTTTCTATTTTAATAGTCTATTATTTCTGATGGCTTAGTCTTTTTTTATTAAAACAGTTTATTATTAGTGATGGTTTAATCTTTTATATTAAAACAGTTCTTTTATTATTACTGATGATTGAATCTTTTAATAAAACAGTCTGTTATTATTGGTGTCTTAACAGTTTTTTTATTAAAAAAAGTTTATTATTACTGATGGTTAAATATTGTTTATATTAAAACAATTAAAAATTAAAAAAATGAGATTTTCATAATAATTCTTTTACTAATTTGTAGCTTTAGTGTTAATATTTAGTATTTTTTTTTTTTTTCTTTTTTTTTCTTTTACAAAAACTTTAATGGTTTAGCTATTAAACTTTAAATTGCGAGTTCAAATATTTTTGGGAACAAAAATATACAAACTAACTCCCTAATGTTGTCAAATGGGTCTCTAAACTTCATTTTTTCATAATTACTCTTTTTTTAATTTGTAATTTTAATGTTAATATACTCTGTATTTTTTTTATATTTTACAAAGTTTATAACGTTTTTGATATTAAAGTTTTAGCTACCACACTCAGCTATTTCCCCAACAAAAACGTACACTATAAATCTAATACTTGCCAAACCTGAGTCTCTAACCTGGAGATATGCGTTTCTCCCTGTAAACGTGGAACAACAGCTAAAGCCAGTATTAAGTTACAAAGGAAACGCAGAGGCAGCTACTTCAGAAAACAATAAGATTCCACTGAGGTTTGAAAACACGCTTTTTTTCCCCCGTTGGTTCTTGGATAAAAGTATGAGTGTGCAAACTTGAGATTGGGGGATTGTGTTTCGTTCCCAAAAGAAGAAAAAGTCGAAAACCCGTTTTTATTTTCACGAAATCTTCTTTTCAATTCACTGTCTCTGCTTTCAGCGGATTTTTCCCTTTGCAGCCATTTTTCTTCAACCTCTTGTTTGAAGTTTGAATAGAATTGTTCTGGACTTTTTAAAACGCGGAGAGTATGTTAAGTAAAAGTGAGGCGGCATGTAGGGCACATATAAGATATTAAAAAAATAAATCAAAATAATTTTTTTGTTTAGCTCAACGAAAATAAAAAAATGGTTTTGACGTTTTCAATATAGTAAATAAAAATAGAAACATAGCAAATAAAAATAGAACCATATGTTATTATATACATTTATAATATATTTTTTTTTAACATATGCTTTTATGTATAACATGTTTTTATAAAATATTTTTCTCCATATTATATTATACAGTTTGAGTAGAAATATAAAAACCAATCAATTAATATATTTTGTATTACTTCGATTATATTTTTCAAATGTGTTACAAAATTTAATCATACATTTCTCTTTTCAGCATTTTATAATGGATTCATTGAATGATTGTGATTCATAGCGCATTACTCGTAACTACAATTTATTATTAAATTATTTGAATGCAGTAAATATTTATTTATTATTACAGATGGTTTAATATTTTTTGTATTAAAGTATTTTTTTATTATAACTGATTGCTTAGTATTTTTGTATTAAAGCAGCTCTTTATTATTTGTGATGGTTTAATCTTTTGATTAAAACAGTTTATTATGAATGATTGTTTAATCTTTATATATTAAAATAGTTTATTATTATTGATAGTTAAATCTTTTTTATATTAGAACATTTCTTTACTATTAGAGATGGTTTAATATTTTTTTTGTATTAAAAGCAGTTTTTATTCTTACAGATGAGTTAATCTTTTTATATTAAAATTGTTCTTTATTATTACTAAAGGCTTAATTTTATTATAAAATAATTCTTTATTATTTTTTAATTAAAAAAAATTAATTTAATTTTTAATTTTTTTTTAATTTAAATTTTTATAATAAAACAGTCTTTTTATCATTTACAAAGTTTTTAAAGGTTTCGATATTAAAGTTTTAGCTACCAGTCCAGATATTTTCCCAACAAAAACGTACACTATAAATCCAATTCTTGCCAAACCTGAGTCTCTAACCTGGAGATGTCCGTTTCTCCCTGTAGAACGTGGAACTGTAGCTAAAGCCAGTATTAAGTTACAAAGGAAACGCAGAGGCAGCTACTTCAGAAAAACAATAAGATTCTACTGATGTTAGAAACACGCTTTTTTTCCCCCCTTGGTTCTTGGATAAAAGTATGAGTGTAAACTTGAGATTGGGGGATTGTGTTTCGCTCCCAAAAAAGAAGAAAAAGTCGAAACCCGTTTTTATTTTTCACGAAATCTCCTTTAATTCACTGTCTCTGCTTTCAGCGGATTTTTTTCCTTTGCAGCCATTTTTTTCAATCTCTTGTTTGAAGTTTGAATAGAATTGTTCTGGACTTTTTAAAACGTGGAGAGTATGTTAAGTAAAAGTAAGGCGGCATGTAGGGCACGTATTATACATTAAAAAAATTAATGAAAATTATTTTTTTTTACCTCACCGAAAATAAAAATGGTTCGGACGTTTTCAATACATAGAAAATAAAAATTAAAACTAATGTTTTTATATACATTTATGTACTTTTTCCATACATTTATAACTTCCTTTTTTTTTTAACATGTGCTTTTATGTATAACATGTTTTTATGAAACACTTTTTTCTACATATTATATCATATAGGTTGAGTAGAAATATAAAAAAAAAAAATCGAATTAATTTTTTTTATATTACTTCGATTATATTTTTTAGTTATACATCAAAATTAAGTTATACATATTACCTTTCAGTTGTTTATATTTAATGATTCACTAATTGTGATTCATAGCACATTATTCGTAACGACAATTTATTATTAAAATATTTGAATGTAGTAAATATTTATTTATTATTACAAATGGTTTTATATTTTTATATTAAAACAGTTTTTTATTATTTCTGATGGTTTAATATTTTTTATATTAAAACAGTTTTATTATAACAGGTTTAATATTTTTGTATTAAAGCAGTTTTTGATGGTTTAATATGATGGTGATTAGTGATAGTGATATACAATGATGGTTTGATATTTTTAAATTGAACAGCTCTTTATTATTTCTAATGCTTTAATCTTTTAGTTTATTAATACTGATGGCTTATCTTTTTATTAAACTAGTTTATTATTACTGATGGTTTATTTTTATTAAACTAGTTTATTATTACTGATGGTTTAATCTTTTTATATTAAAAACAGTTCTTTATTATTACTGATGGTTTAATCTTTTTTATTTAAAACAGTTCTTTATTACTGATGGTTTAATCATTTTTATTAAAGAAGTTCTTTATTATTACTGATGGTTTATCTTTTTATACAAAAACTGTTCTTTATTATAACTGATGGCTTAATATTTTTTATTAAACTATTTATTATTGCTGATAGTTTAATTTTTTTATATAAAAACAGTTCTTTATTATTACTGGTGGTTTAATCTTTTCATAAAATTTTTCTAAACTAATATTTTAAAACAGTTCTTTTTATATAAAAACAGGACTTTATTATACTTATTAAAACAGTTTTTTATTACTGATGGCTTACTGCCTCTTTATTAAAACATGTTATTATTAATGATGGCTTAATCTTATATATATATATATGGCTCATGTTTAATAAATAAGTTTGACAACTATTTCAGTAAATTTCTTTGAGATAATTTATAAGTGAATAATACTTAACATTTACAGTAGAACAATGCTCATTTTTCTTAGAATTATAATATAAAATAAAAATTTCTGTTGAGCAATAGTCGAAATTGGAAGATATTTTAGAATGTTTCGTAAAATAAATGTTTTTTTTTTTTTTTTTACGAAAAATATTTTAAAAATAAAAATTATTATCATTCAGAAATTATTATTTTTTTTTTAAATAAAAAAGAATTTACTGAATTCGTAGTAATTGGTTGATGTCAATAAATAAGCAAAGAAAAACGAAAATAACTAAAATTTGTTCCTGTTATGTTTATGAAGAACTTTAAATTCATAAATGTGTTTGTAAATTTATGGATTTCAATTCCATCTCAATATACATTTGCATCTCAATGGAACTCATGTGTATACTTAAAAAGGGCCATCGATGGGCCATGTAGAGCTGGGAGGATTGGCTACTGGGATGATCTTTAAGAAAACTGTCCTGCCTTTTCCTATTCTACGGCAGAAAATCCAGATGGCATTTATAAGGGCCCTTACATATGTTATCTTAATCGTCATCGATTACCCTCTTTTCTGAATGGATGGCAGCGGTCGCAGTCAGTGGATTTCGGTTTGATTCCTTAATGAGGAAGACGTTCTTAAAGATAAATAAACTGATACATTTGTATCTTATGCTGCTTCATTTCTTGCAAAACATTTTTAATGGTTGGTGGTATGTTTTGGAGAATATTAAAAAAAAAAAAAAAGAACAAACAATATAATTCTTTCTTTTCTAATAGTCTGGTTTTAATGCAGAGGATTTAACAGTAACTCGTACATTTAACCATCTGAATTTTAAATAAATTGACTGATTAAATTTATTAATTTACATAAATAAAAAAAAATCGAGAAAATTTTGATCTGATGGCAACAACCATCAACATTTGTGAAAAATATGCATTATTCCACAGATTTTAAAAAATATTTAAAAACGTTCATTAAAAACCAGCCCACGATAACTAAATTAAGGTGTATAAGCTATTACATTTGGTGTTAAATTTCCTTACAAAATAAAGCGCCCATAATAAGCTTTAGTCCTTTGTCCATTTATCCTGCCATTGCAATATCCTTAATAATTAAAAATTCCCAATTATCCTTGCACAGAACCCAGTGATTGACTTTCAGCAAAAGCAAGAGGGGAATGATTAGTTGTTCTTCAAAAACATAGGCATGATTTATTATCTTAATTTTATTTTCATTTCAATTTTTTTTGTACATAAAAAAAACCTCAATGATCTGATGACAAATGTTTATGGATTCAACGAAAATAAAATTAAAATGACTCTCAAAATCAAAATTGCAGATGGTGGATAGCACTGAAGGACGTACCATGGCAAGAAGAATCTGTAGAATCTGATGTCTGATGGCATCTTTCAAATCAGATGCAGTTTGAGAATTAGATGCCTACGCTTCAGATTTCAGGTAGCTCCACAGACATTGGGGCGGCCAGGGAAATGTGAAATTGCGGAAGATAATTCTCAGTTGTATTAAAAACGTTTGACAACAGACTCACAAATGGGAGGCGGCTTCTTGAATGCTTGCGACATCAGATAGTGCATTTCGCTATAGGGATACACGAAATCTAAAGTGTATACATCTAATCCGCAAACTGCATCTAATTTGAAAGCTGGCATCAGACGTTCAGGTTCAATACATTCCTCCTGCCATGGTACGTGTTTCACTGCTATCCACCATCTGTCGCATGCAAAATGTCAACGTGTGTGAAGGAGGTGACGTGCAAAATGCGTGAAGCAAATTAAAATGTGTTTGCTTTCTGTTGCTTCTCTGCCCTTGGTGGTTTTAACCTTTCTTCCTAGTCTGTCTCGATTTTCGTGCTACAGGTAGCGCTCCAAAGCTATTTATGGGTTTTCGGTATGGAGATCCCAGTCCAATAAAAAAGTAGGGAGTGCCATTTGAAAATTTTGAAATTCTGTCACTGTAATCGTAACAATACTAGAAGACATCACATACATAAAAGAACATACATATAATACCGATGCGTTACATAAAATTAAAAAAAAAAATCTTTGAAATCTTCACTTACAAATAATTTGAACTTTAATTGTGTATTTATTAATTATTTTAAACTGCTCAATGAAATATGAACTTCTATTTAATTTATTTCAAGTATGTTAACAAGAAACAGTTATGCTTTTTTTCCAAGCAGATTGTGCCAGAAAACGTCCTAACATAAAACCTAACATTGAGATCACTTCCTTCTAAAATTAAAAGATCAGTGTTATGAAATACTTTGTCAGACATTTTCAAAACTTTGCTACACTTTACGACGCAGAAATGAGCTCCTAAAAACCCAACCGCTGGCGTCAACTTTAAGCGAACAAGTATCGAAAAGTCCGTCCATTGTTTTTACGAGGCCATGATAAAAAGATTTAACTTCCTGGATAAAACACAAACACGTCCTTTTTTTCGCTAATGCCCCTCTCCGGATGTTTATTTTTCTCGCACTCGCAATTGGGCGGAGGAGCATAAAAATCTCCATACTTAGCTCTTTCGGCCCCCTCGCAATAATGAAACCCGGAGGACAGGAAACATCTGCTGCCTCTGTTT
Source organism: Caerostris extrusa (assembly GCA_021605095.1). Classification (NCBI taxonomy): domain Eukaryota; kingdom Metazoa; phylum Arthropoda; class Arachnida; order Araneae; family Araneidae; genus Caerostris; species Caerostris extrusa. Next base: position 37,207 of record BPLR01005826.1, on the reverse strand, counting down.
GTCAAAATGAGAGACGAGGTATTGAAAAAGAAGTCATTTTTTTTTCCTCCAAAAAGTTTTTATTTCCTCCAAAAAGTTTTTATTTCGGTAGTGTTGACGACCATCTGGGTTTTGTGAATTCTTTATTATTTATGAATGAATTTGATGAATTTGTATGAATTTATGAATTTATATGAATTATGAATTTGTACTTATGAATTTGTACTTGCTTTATGTAATTTTTTTGTTAGAAATGAAATTGCGATCGACTAGATCAGTGGTTCTCAAACTTCTTGGAATTTAAAAACCTATAAATAATTTCAGGTGCACTATGTATAAGCAGTACTCTTATAGTGTTGACGACCATCTGGGTTTTATGAATTCATTACTGTTTCTTCTGATGAATTCGTATTTGTTTTATGTACATTTTTTATAAATGAAAATGCGAGCTACTAGATCAGTGGTTCTCAAACTTTTTGGAATTTAAAAATCTATAAACAATTGCAGGTGCACTATGTATAAATTTTTGATAGCTAAGCACCCGCTGTTACCGTCTCTCAATTTTATATCCAGAGGGTCTACCCCATAGACTACTACTTACAGACGGCGTAGTCTCAGAAGCTGCAATGGAAGTTTTTAATATTGAAAATACCATAGATGCTGGTACTTCTGTTACCGCTCTGACGCTCGATGCCACAGGTTTCGGGTTCGAGTCTCGGCGGTGCCATAGATATTTGTAGTAGTTCGCAATCCACTTTAAGCCGTAGGCCCCAGTCTCATATGACTGGAAGAGCGTCACAAAGCCCGATCAGACTTCTCCCCCACATCATTCCCCAAACTGTACAGGGGCAACTCAGCTCTAGGCACTGTGATGTGGCGTGGTGTAATAATTGTAGCGGTATTTCTAGTAGCCAACCATGGAAATTACTGTTTCTGGTTTCTCGAAAACCTTATCTGGCGCATTATTGCTGTTTGGCGACTTTTAAAGCGAAGAAAAGAAGAAATAAACAATCAGAGGCATTAGTAATTTGTAATGAAACTCTCTTTCAAATGAGAAACTGTCAAGAAAAATATTTACTTTTAAATCTTGATACATATTTCTCTGGAATACCACAGGGCGCACCTGGAAATCTTCTTTCTTGGCATCATTTGAGAACCATTGGCTCTAGTTTCATATAAAAATCGTTTCCTGAATTGGAATAATTTTTGTCGTTATGTTTTTGTGAAATATGTCATTATTATTAGTTTATTGAGTTTAAAACTGAATGACATTCAATTAATAGTAAATTTTGATTTTTTTTCACTTTATTGATAATTTTGTGTCTATGTTGGGGATTGGCAAAAATCCGTAAGTCGGATAATGAGAAGGGGAGGAATCCGCAAATACCATCCATGGTATTGCACTGCACAATCTGTATGCCTTTTGTTTATCATGAATATCGTTGGATTTACCACATATATGCCATTCAAGTGCTACAGACGGCGGAGTCTCAGAGGTTGCAATGGAAATTTTTTAATTGAAAATCCTACAGACAATAGTACTCCTAGTAGCCAACCATGCAATTTACCGCTTTTAGCTACTCTACCTATCTTCAAAGTGATCACTTTTTGTTGTAACATTAGTGAAAGAAAGAAAATCACTTTAATGACATTTTGCCACCTCCGACATATGGAACCACACACACACACACACACACACACACACACACACACACACACACACACACACACACACACACACACATACACACACACACACACACACATATATATATATATATACCTAACTTGTCTCGTTATGCTTGCTGTAAGTTGTATGACACGGGTAGAGTTTATATTGAATATTCTGTAACTAAAGTGGAAGAATTCTATAAAAAGTTAACCTAAAAATTAACTGTTATTGCTTCTGTTAAATAAACAAATAATATAAAAGAGCGTCCTTTTAATTTTTGCGACTTCACTGCTTCATTTCTGGGTCTGTCCTGGGCTTTACGATGCGAGCTTTCACTCTTTCGCCGCTCGGGTCCTCCACTATAGCAGAAGTAGTCGAATTGATGATGGTTTCCAAGTTTGAAACTTGAATATCAGAGAGCGTCAATTGCTCGCAAATTTATTGAGGTTACAACTGCACAGAAGTCATAGAGGGAACTTCAAATGAAATCTTATAAGACCTGCATCGATTTCCATATTGACAGAGCTCATGATTACTCACTCATTCCACTAATTAGTCACTTGCACTTCAATCTTAAATAATCCTATGGATGATCGTCAATAGGATGGATCGTTTGCAGGAGTGCAAAGTGTTTTTGGCTGTGAAGTTTTGTCTATAAGAACATATGTAAAGTTATTAAAATATTTAAAGATGAAATGAAATGTAAATAATATTACAAAAAGAAAAAAGCAGATTAAAAGAATGAGTTGCCACCAAGTCGGAATTACAGAGTAGAGCTGTTCTTAATATTAATCAATGCCATTTCCTAGATTAGGAAAGGACATAGGTCAGTTGAAGGGTGAATGAAGCTCTTGGCTATGAAGCCTGGATTATTGAAACCATTGCCTTTGGTCTATGCCAGGGGTCTCCAAACTTTCCAGCCTTAGGGCCATACTGTTTACCCAGTAAGTACCAAGGGCCAAAACCGTTTTAATTTTTCTGCAATTTCTAGACCAGTCGCCGAGTATGCGCTACGCGGATGTTCACTGGTTTATAATGTTAGTGGGATTCAATTCAATTACTTGTTAGTCGTTATGCTTAAGTTAAATTTTCTGCATGTTATGCTTGTCATTGCTTTTTACCTAGCAAGTCAATAAATCCGAGTTATTATCATTCTGTGTTTTTTTTTTTTTATCCAACTTATTACAGCAACAATAAGCTGTTCGCTGTCGCGGCCGTAGTTTGGAGACCCCTGGTCTATGCCATTGAATTGTTAAGTCTCATTTTTTAAACATTAATATCAAATGTAAAGTAAGAAGGAGAATAGGAGCATATACGAATAAATGCAAAACGGAAAATGCTACAACTCTTCTCGTGGAAAAATGTTAGATAATACACTGAAGTGACAAAAGTCATGGGATAGCAATGTGCAAATTTTCAGATGGCAGTAGCATCGCATAGAAAATAAATGCGCAGTCCTTTCGCAGAGCTTTCATTTCTGTTCAAGTTATTCATGTGAGAGGTTTTGACGTGATGATGACCGCACGACGGGAATTAACAGACTTTGAACGCGGAATGTTAGTTGGAGCTAGACGTATGGGTCATGCCATTTCGGAAATCGTTAGGGAATTCAACATTTCCAGATCCACTGTGTCAAGAGTGTGCCGAGAGTATGACATTTCAGGCATAACATCCCACCATGGACAGCGCAGTGGTCGACCTCCTGCACTAACGACCGAGACCGGCGACGTCTGCAAAGAGTCGTAAATTTAACAGACAAGCAACACTGCGTCAAATAACCGCAGAAATCAATGTGGGACGTACAAGGGACTTGTCTGTTAGAACTGTGCGGAGAAATTTGGCTTTCTTGGGCTATTCCAGCAGAAGACCGACTCGAGTGCCTTTACTGACAGAACGACATCGCTTGCAGCGAATCTCGTGGGCACGTGAGCATATCGGTTGGTCCCTAGATGAATGGAAAACTGTGGCCTGGTCCGATGAGTTACGATTTCAGTTGGTAAGAGCTGATGGTAGGGTTCGAGTGTGGCGCAGACCCCACGAAGCCATGGACCCAAACTGTCAGCAAGGCACTGTTCAAGCTGGTGGTGGCTCCGTAATGGTGTGGGCTGTTTTTATGGCATGGACTTGGCCCTCTGGTGCGACTGGACCGAACATTGACTGGAAATGCTTATGTTCAGCTACTTGGAGATCACTTGCAGACATTCATGGACTTCATGTACCCAAACAACGATGGGATTTTTATGGATGACAATGCGCCATGTCACCGGGCCACAACTGTTCGCGATTGGTTTGAAGAACATTCTGGACAATTCCAACGAATGATCTGGCCACCTAGATCGCCCGACATGAATCCCATCGAGCATTTATGGGACATCCTCGAGAGGTCTGTTCGTGCCCAAAATCCTGCACCCTCAACGCTTTCACAATTATGGACGTCTATCGAGACAGCATGGCTCAATATTCCTGCAGAAGACTTCCAACGACTTGTTGAGTCCATGCCACGTCGAGTTGCTGCACTTCGCCGGGCGAAAGGAGGGCCGACACGATATTAAGAGGCCCATGACTTTTGTCACTTCAGTGTATATGTAAATGAGTATTTTATTCGCGATACAGAGCTTAGATTTTCTACAAATGAGCGGATAAAAAATACTAACAGAAGATTTAAATTTTTCTTGGATTATTAGTATTCTTACGATAAGGACTTATAAAGTGTAATACCTAATTATTTAATTTGCAGAGACTAGTTGACTTATTAAAAAGGGTGAAGTTAAGATAAGCAATGTTGCCTATGTGTTTAAAGAAAGAGCATTGATTAAGAACAGTTCTATTATCCAAAAGATAAAAATTTAAGCTTATAATGACAGCTGACATCAAAAGTAATCCCTAAGAGTTTTTATTGCTTTGTAATTTCCAAAATTGTGACACTGAACTTTCTGTTATCATCTTTCACATTACAGTTTAAAATGTTCTAAAAATATTTTAAAGAAATGCAGCGTTTGGAAAAAATAATTGTAAAGGCGTATTTCAAACATTCACACCCTCAAAATGGGTTAAGTTTTCCTGTAACGTTTTTAGTAGGCAGTCCTGGTTCTTGTTGTGGCTAGCAATTTTAAGAAATACTTAAAAGAAATAAGCAGACTAAAACGAAAATAGATGAGTTCTGAACTAATATTTATTTTGCGCATTAGAATGTTATGATGAACGACTTCCTCTTCTTTCTATTTTTTCTCACCTAGTTTCAGCAAACTGTGCATTACAAATTCCACAAGGTCGTTCGGGAAGGGAAAAAAATGAAATTAAAATTCCCTTTGATCTCATCTTTTTTTATTATTCATTTCAATTTATTGGAAATTTCAACCAGAATTTACATACTGCTTGCTTCCCGTGGATGATTTTCTTGCGATGCATGCCATTTTTGTTTTAAAATTATATGATCGATTTTTTTTTTTTTTTTTGCAAAAGAAATCTGATCTTAATGGAATATAAAACATGAAACAGGATCAACACTTGTTTAGTAAAAATGTAAACATTTACATAGTAAAAATGATATATTTTTTGATAATTTATTGGGTAACGTATTAACGGTATCTTGGCGACAGTGCGCCAATAAAGAGCACACGCGGCAACCGCAGCTACATATTTGGCGCCAATCTACACTTAAAATTTTTGTTCCAAATAATAAAATATATATGAAACACTTCATTTAAAATCAAAACGCTTTCAAAATATTTTTATTCCAAATAGTAAAGATTGGCGACACTTAAAAACCGCCAAGTCTGTCGCCAAGGTACCGTTAATACGTAAGTACCATTTAGTGCAACATTTGAGATAAGAACATTTGCTTGTTAAATGCTAGAGTTACGTTAGTACGTTCTTTTTTCATTATTTCTTAAGCTCATGCAAGAGTGTGTCAAGACATCAACTATCGGCAGATGTTTGTTCCAAATGTTTTTTACTTGTCTTATAGAATTGTCAAAACCACACATCATTTTCAAATTTCGAAAATAACTCGAATCGTAGACAAATAATGTACTAAGACGATAAAATCTTTTTTTGTTGAACATGAGTTTGAGAACTGTATTAACATTCCGTTCCAAAAATGAAAAAGGAAATTAAAAACTCGCTTTGATCTCATCTTATTTTATTATTTATTTCATTTTATTGGAAATTTGAACCAGGAATTCACATACTGTACCCTGCTGTTGATTTTCTTTGCGATATATGTCCTTTTTTATTTTAAAAATTATACTATAGATCATTTTTATTTTTGTAAAAATGAATCAGATTTTGATGGAATATAAACACATGGAACATGATCCAACTCTCGTTTAGTAAAAATGTAAACATTTACTTATTAAAAATGATATATTTTTTGATAATTTATTGCAAAACTTGAGATAAGAACATCTGCTTGCTAAAAGCGCCAATCTAAATGCTAGATTTCAAACTACGTTTTTTTATATTTTTTTCTTTATTCCTTAAGTTCATGCAAGAGAATAAATTGTGTGTCACTACATCAACTACCGGCAGATGTTTGTTCCAAGTGTTTGTTATTTGTCTTATAGAACTGTCAAAAACACACTTCATTTTCAAATTTCGAAAATAACTCGGATCGTAGACAAATAATATACTAAGACGTTAAAATCTTTTGGTTGAACACGAGTTTGAGAAATAAAAAACATTTCAAACGTAAACATCAGTTAACAAATTGAAAAATAGAAGCGATTTGACGAATCCATTTTCCGCTTTGTTAATACTATTCGGAAGAATACACATACCACACCATAATATCTTGCAATCCATCTGATTAAATATTCATTTTATTCCATATATATATATTATATATATATATATATACATAAAGTTCGATTCAACAAAAATTAAATCATATAACATGTTTTAGTTTAATAAAAGAGTAAATATTAGGAAATATTTTATTCTATGTCTTCCATTTTATTGCAGACTAAGGATCAGAACGTTTGTCAACATCAAGTTAACATAGATGCATCTCTTTTATTACTAAGATATTTATTGCAAGAAAAACATGTTCGATTTTAAAATAGCATAAACAAAGTAGATGGGCTTGTTACTAAATGATACATCAAAATACGAAAGCCTACTTGAATCAACAAATATTTGCGAATGAACCTTTTTAGATATAAATATTTAAGAAATCTTTCAGTAAAAACATTCGATCCATCACTTTTGCTCTTGGGCTATTGCAAAAGTTTAACCAAAACTAAAATAGCTATTAAAAGACGTAAGTGATAAATCGTAATTATATTTTCGTAAGTGAAATTAATTTTAAAAATTTAAATGAGCTATTTTTTTTTATAAAAATGAATTGTTTTGTTTTCGAAATTGTTTTTGTTGTTGGTTCGTTGCGTCGTCGCCAAAGCGAAAAATCTGATGTTGGCAAAATTTGCCAACGGCTAACAGAAAAGTACCAACGCGTACACCAAAAATAATAATAAAAAGTACCATAAATAATTACAATATGTTTTTGGTTTCGGTCATTATACGAATTTTGAACTCAGTTTAAATTTTTGAAGAAAAATGTTTACTCTGCTTATACACGAATCGGCTTATATATGGTTTTGATCTTTGGATAAATTTTTTGAAGAAAATTTTTTACTCGGCTTATATACGAATATGCCTACATTTGGAAGTATACGATAATTAGTTATCTGACTGCTAGTGCAAAACTCTCAGTTATTGATCCTGCAGTTATTGCTCAGACAGTTATGACTAGTACAAAATTCCAGTCCAGTCTTCTGCTCATTTTTCAAAGTCTTGACTATAACATGCCACCAGCGTATTCGAAAGGAAGTCATTTTGCTTGCTAGCAAATAAAATTTTCATCAGAGCTCACTATCACTGTGTTATAAATGGAGTTTATATATACAGGAGGATCATAATTTAAGTCCCACTTTCAAAATGCTGTAGAAAAAAGAACATGTATAGTTTAAATTTGAACTTATTGTGACGAGTTGTTCTTTTATACAGCATTTTGTAAGTGCGACTTTAATTATTATCACCCTGTATATAAAAAATGCAACAACTATTTTTGTTTGCAGATAATTTCCTTTAAAGATAAGTTCCTTTGAAACATTTGCTTATATAAACTCTTCCTACCAGTTTCTTTCCAATTCAGTATATTATTTGATTTTAGATTTTCAAAATGCTTCCACTTTTCACCATTTTTTATTCAATATTTATTAACTGATGAACTCCAAGAAATAAAGTAGAAAATTCTCCTTTCAAAATGGTCGCATTCCAGAAATTACATGTTAAAACGCAATTGTAACAAACCGATGCGGACGTAAAACGAAAGCGAAGTAGTAAATTGGATTGAGGCAGAAATCGTCCACTTTTGTTTCCACAAGCGATTAACTGCCAATCACGCTGACTGTATAAATATGCCCTTTGTTGCACGCTTCACTCTCGTCTCTCTCTCTCTGTATTTGGACAGCACTCAAACTTCATGTCGAACATCCTGCTCCGTTGCTCCACTCATCCGCTTCTAACTCCTTTCATTGCTATAGGTTCGAAACTAACTAGAATTCTCACTGTTTAATTTCTTTGTTCTATGGAATTTTCAAAAGTAAAACATTGTTAAGTTTTAGAAACTAGAGTTTTAGTAAAACTGTAACGACTAAATGACAAACGTAAGCAAAGCCAATAGAAAAAAATGTGCGCTTAATTCCTAATACAAATTTTAACTTTAAAATCACTATATCTTCTGATCCACAGCAAAACCATGGGTTTGGTTTGTCGCTTCACGGTCATTTTGTGCACACTTTAGGCTCATTAGAGCGGGACCTACAGTTTAACGTGGATTCGAACCACTAACAAACATCCCAGGTCCCCGCCAGGATTCGAACCTGAAGCCTGTGGTACCAAAAGCCAGAGCGCTAGCCAATTGGCTATCAGGTCGCCTAGGGACTATGGGAGCATTTTGCAATTGATGAAACCTACTAAATGATGGATCGGAATACATTTGCTTCATGCAAATCGGAATATCCGATTTACCCAAAATAACTTAATGGTATCTTCGAATAACTTCTAGTAGCTTCGAAAGATTGCTTGTTAACTTTATCATTTTTGTCATTGAGAATCATCAGTTAGACGATAGATACATGCCTTTTACTTAATAAGTTATGTTAACTTGAGTAACTTGTTTAAATGATACAATATTACATGTAATTAGTGTTTTGTACTAAACCTATTGCTCAAATATGACAGCAGATATTTGAGTGAGAGTTTGGGAGATAGCATATGTTTAATTTTACTTTAGAAGTTTTTCTGCTATAGCTTATAAGCAATTTATTTCTTTTTTCCAAAACTTATTAAAATAAATGCATTACATTAATTACTGAAACTGTTCAGTACAGAATCTGGTAATTTTATAAAACCGTGGTTCAAAATTGGAAAAGTTTCAGAATTCAATCTTTAAAATTTTCTGCCTCTAACATAGTTCTTTATTTTTCTGCTTTCCTTAAAATACGTTTCTCAACAGTCTTATTGAACTGAATCGTCGAAATTCCACGAGATTTTCATTTTTGTGATCGAACTCATTAAGGTTGGTGATGAAGGCGGTATTTGCTTCCTTTGATCTAACAACGAACAGTGCTTGCTTTGCGAGTTTTGAGGGAAATCCTTTTTACTGCTCAGTGATGATTGCATCAGCATTTTGCGAGACAATCAGCCAGCCACCAATGCTAATGGCATATTTGAAAAAAAGGAACTTGCAAGTTATTCTGAATGTTTGAAGGATTATTGAAAAGGGAAAGAATTATGAGAGAACAAAGGATTTGAAGAAAAAAAAAAGGAATTCTTGTAAATATAACATGGCTCATAAAGACATGAAATATAAAAATAATAATCATTCTATCAAATATATTTTTAACATAATAGATATTAAATTTTTCTTTATGTTCAAATCTTTTTAATTATTAAAATAATACTGTGTATTACGCACGTTAATTCGTTAGCAGATGACATTTATTGCCAATAAAAGTAGTTTTTAAATTAAAAATTAATTTCCTCTGTATTGTAAATAGTAGATTTAATTTCACTTAACAACAAAACATCTTGTGGCATCTGACCACAGATTTTTAATTATACAAATTTTATTTTACGTCACAAATAAAAATAAACACGATATTTATAACATACAAGGCAAAAAAATATCAGCATTATTTTCCTTCAAATGACGCCGTGGCACCTTGGCACAGCCCGACTGCAACACACTCTACCATAATGTTCAAAATTTTTGTGAATTCTGTGCAATAAATTATCTGAAATATATCATATCAGTTCCTCAAGGCCAGCTCTCCTATGCATGGATAACGCTTCACTATCCAGCCAGTATATACTATATAGTCAGTACAATCTCTAAACATTTAAAATTATAATATTTTATGTTGTATATTATGGTATATACAACATATGGTACATTATGTTGTATATTATGGTATATACAATATATGGTGCATTATGTTGTACCATGAGTCTATTCTACACTGTATAGGCATTTTATTCAAGCTTTCTTCCGTTATCCCAGTTTAAAAAATGTTAACAAAATAAAGAAGACTATATGTTGGAACATTTACATACAGATCCACGCATAATGCAGTTTATAGACATAGCAGATTTGGTGAACTAACAACTTTTCCAATGACAAATGGTCAGCATTTTGGAAGTATAACAATTCATTCACTGCATTAAGCAACGAATTCAACTTTTACAAGTAAAGGAAATTGGCATTTCTATTAAAGGAAATTCCCTGTAGGATGAGAAATTCTGAATTTGTCAAATTTGTGTCATCTTAACGTTACAAAACATTCTGTTAGTGTAGGTTTCAGGTATTTTTAATCAGCAAAATTATTTTCCATAAGTAAAAACAAACACGTGTTTAAATAATAATAAATATTACAAAATGACTAACATTAAATGGTTACTTTTGTAATAAAACTTCCTAATTATATATTGACGTAAGGTGCAGAGGTCCACTGTTTGAAACTTTGAGTAAACCTAAATTCAGCTATAAATAATTTAATTTTAAATGTTATTTCCATTCTACTATGATATAAATAACAAGAACAAACGAATAAATTACTAAAAAAATAATGTAATATTAATTTTCTCAGGAAAACCTTGTTTTCGAATGTTTGATGATGTTCTGCTGTTAAATGAAATTACATTAACTATTCTCAATAAAGGCAAAAATAAATATTTAATTAAAAAACGACTTTTAAGTGCAACGAATATTAAATGCTAACTAAGCGATGTACATTAGATGACTACAAAGTATATTTTATACGATGATTGTTTAAAATGATACAAAGTAATTCACATTTCGAGTATTTGAATAGGAGCCAAATTCTTTCAGTACCTAATGTTATTTCTATAAGAAATTTAAATATTCTCTTTGTAAGACAGACATTTGTTTCTATGCGTTTATTACAGATTCTTTAAAATATATATTTGATCAAGATATTAAATTGAGTTAGGTGCTTTTTTACTTTCTACTGATGGAATTTTCATGAGTTTATGTTAAATTTTTCAGATGCTAAATGGCCGAAATGATGGAACATACTTTAATTATCATAATATATTATTTACAATTTCAGTTATTTAAAAATTTTTTATTACCATATCATTTTCAGTTAAAAAGCCACCTATTACAATTATAAAACTTATTTTTGTCTGTTTAAGAGTAAAATATACAATGGTGATTTTTCTTAAATATTTCATAATTTAGGCAATTTAATCAAAATGAGACCATATATTAACTAATATGACGACCATAATTAAATATCACAAACCAATATTTTATTAAATATTAAATGGCTTTCGCGATTTGAACAAAATGAGACGATGCATGGACTCATATGACATGACCACCATAATTAAATACCACGAACCAATATTTTTCTTAAATATTAAATGATTTTTGCAATTTAATCAAAATGAGACGATGCATCGACTTATATGACCATCTTATTTAAATACTACAAACCGATATTTATATAAATTCCTTATAACAACCTATTTTTATCACTTAAATTAATTTTCAGTTAAATTTTCAATTAAAAATATAACGTATTTGTTGTCTGTTTTGTTTTATTTATTACAGACAAAACAACTTTTTTCCTGAAAAAAAAAAATTAGTTCTCAACGTAAGTTTATTCCCGTGTTAACAGTTTTGTCTTGTTATAACATAACTTTGTTATGTATTCGTGAATGCTATGTCATGAATAATAAACTAATCCATAACAAAGCAGCTTAATCTTCTTACCGAAGTTATATTTTGTGATGTTGTTGTTAAAATGTGCCGTGAATTAAAAACATGGCTCGTTGCTGGAAACGTAATAATCTAAGGTAACATAATTTTGCAACATATTATATGCAGAGGAACGTGCTTTGAATGATGCAGCAGATACAACTTTTCCGTGCCAGTGCGGAATAATTTATTTTTAATTTAATATTGATCATATTATTGCTTTTTGTCGTCCAGATCTTTTGTATTTTATTTCAGTTATACGAAGTTATTTTTTAAAAAAATTATACCCTTATTGAAATTGTGGAAAAATATGTATAAAATTCGCTGGACATGTTGTAATCTTCATTGTCCTACAGAGAGGAACGGACACGTCATGAGTAGTAGGGCAGCTTCTGTTGTGATGGAGCACTCATAGGGAGATGTCTGACATGGCTCCTTGTCGATGAAGAAGGTGGGAAATGCCTTCCGGGAGGACTTTTATAGGAAACTACCCCTCATTTGCGTATAGTACGGGAGAAAACCCGTGAAACTCCCACCAAGTAGTCCGACTAACGATAAGGAGCCTGATGGCCGAATGGCTAGCGCTCTGATACTAGGTAACACAGATTTCGGGTTCGAATTCCGGCGTTGCCAGGGATATTTGTAATGGTTCGGAATACACTTTAAGCAGTAGGTCCCGTAGAGCGTAGGCCCCGGACTGTAGAGCGCCACAGAACCCTAGGTTACCCGTAGTAAGTAACCCGTAGGTTACTGTCTCACCCACATCCTTCTCAAACTGTAAAGGGGTAATTCAACTCTAGGCACAGTGATGTGGCGAGGATTCACGAAGTTGCTGAACATTACAAACGCCATCGACGCCCCTCGCATTTTGAAACCGTGTCTACAACAATGCCGCCAGCGGATTGAACGTCAGCCCTCCTGCTCATCAGTGGCGCACGTTACCGCTGGGCCGTGAGTTGGACTACATTCACTGAACATTACCCAGCCTTTTGGGCTGATGGAGTTATAGAGCTTGACGTAGATACAGGAATTCTGATTTGACTTCGTTTGCGATGTTTCCAACCAAGTTTTCGTCGAAGCGCAATTTTGGAATGCGACTATCCACAAAATCATTCCTTGGTTAGAGTATGCTAATGTAAGCCTGAGCTTATTTAGGAATGTTTTTGCTTATTTAGTGTAACTTTTACATGCAACATATGTTTGGCAGTAATCTGTAAAAAATTGCGAAGGTAGCTCCACAAATACGAGTTTAGATTAATAATAACAACAAAATGTTTTTACTGACTAATAAATCTATATTCATAGAGTAGATATAAATTGTTTTTTTAAGATAGAGTAGATATAAATTGTTTTAAGATAGAGTAGATATAAATTGTTTTAAGATACAGTTGACATAATTACGAATGTAGAAATAATAATAATGAAGTGCTTTTATTTAACATGAAATAAAAAATCAGTCTAATGATAGAATTTGCATTCATTAAAAAACACGATGTCATTTCGATTAATAATAATGAAACATTTTTAATTTATATCAAAACAATTACTCATAAATAAAACTGTATTTATAGAATTGAATTAATTTTCTTGAAAAACAATTGATATAATTACGAATGTAGTATTTTAATTATTTGTAATAATAAGTTTTTATTTAATAAGAAATAAAAATTTCTGCCCGGTGATAGAATTTGCATTAATTAAAAAAAACACTTGGTGTAATTACAAATGTTGTAATTTAAATTTATACCAATAAAATATTTTTAAACTATCAGAACAATTACTAATGAATAAAACTGCATTTATAGAATTGAATTGATTTTTTTTAGAAAAAGTTGATGCAATTACAAATGTAGTAATTTCAATTATTAATTATGAAACGTTTTTATTTAATATGAAATAAAATCCCTCTCCAGTGAGAGAACTGAATTAATTAAAAAAAAACAATTAGTGTAATTACGAATGTGGTAATTTAAATTAATAATAATGAAATACTTTTAATTATTATCAAAATTTATTAACTCTTAATTATTATCAAAATTTATTAACTCTTAATTATTATCAAAATTTATTAACTCTTAATTATTATCAAAATTTATTAACTCTTAATTATTATCAAGATTTATTAACTCTTAATTATTATCGAAACTTATTAACTTTTAATGAATGTCATATTTTTTTTCTTTTGTTCTAATGCAAATGGCAAAACACTTAGACAGCTTGGTCTTGGATGCTTTAAGGCAAGCGCTGCACAGAAGTTACTCGCTTTGCACTACTCAGGGGGCGCGTGTCACTTGAAGATAAGCCACGGACGCGAAGTAGCAATACCCCGCAACGCTCTACGACCCTATTAGGACCGGGACCTACGGTTTAAAGTGGATTCCGAACAACTACAAGCACCCATGGCACCACCAGGACTCGAACCCGATACCTGTGGTACCGAGCGCTAGCCACTAGGCCATTCAGGCCCAGTGAACAAATATATGAAACGGCTGTAAGTAATGAACCCATGGCGTAGTTTTAATTGCTAGTTCTGTATTGATCGAATGAGTTTCACTCTTGGTTGAGGGAAATGTATCCTTCAGTCTAAAACAGCACCTCATAGAACATCTGCTTCTTCGCTCCACTAACAGTTTCGAAGGAATGCGATTGGATGTCTTCAATAAATGGGCCGGAAAGGACCGTTGTCGCTTTTATCCGAGGAGTTCTTTTCTTCTAGGGTGAATCTGTGCTCAGCAAAAAAAATTGAGGATTATTTGGAAAAGAAACACGTTTTGCTCTAATAATTTTCCGTGATTTATTAATGTTTTTTTTTTCCAATTCCTTTTATTAGCTCACACTCACCCTCTATATATTGTGTTCACATTTTCAATCGTTCATGAAACACTTTTTATTCATCCACGCAAGTTCAAATACACTTTTTTGAACTTGTAGAGGATGACACTTTATGTGAATACAGTTTTTTCAAATATTAATTCATCAATTAAATTTAATTCATTCATTTTAGTTCTTTTTTACATTTAAGTTGCATATATTTACCCATAGACGGCGCCAGATAAACTTAAAAAATGAATGAAAATGATTTGTAAAGGACTTTTCTGCAATAGAGTGAAAAGGAAGTAGGAATTGACTTAAAATTTTTTTTTTTTTTTTATAACTTGTTTTTTACTACAGAATTTTTTTAGAAGATTTTACAGAAGTCTCTTTTATTCAGAGATTCTACAGAGATTCTTACTTGAAAGAATCAAATTCGTTTTTTTACGACATGGTTTCTACTTACATTTTTTTTTTTTTTTTCTTGTGGAATAACAGGATATCTTTTTTTTTTACTTACAAAACCTGTTCTTATTTCTTTTTTTTTTTTTTGGAATGCCTGACTCTTGACTCAGTGATAACGTGCACCGCTGATGAGAATTAGGGCTGAGGTTCAATGCGCTTTCGTCATTGTTGTCTGCTGTTTCAATAACGAAGAGACTCGATGATGTTCAGCATCTTGCCTCATTAGTCTGACTACCTGGTTGGAGTTTTCGGGCTTTCTTTTTATACGATAAACAAATGCGGGAAAGTTCTCCCCAAAGGTCCTTCCTGAAGGTACTGCCCTCCTTCTTCATCAACACGGAGACTCATAGTCTCTCTTTTCTTACCTCTACTCTCGATGTCTCTCACATCAATTTTATAGATCTTTTCAGAGGTGGGAGGGGGACGAATTGGGGGCAGTTACCTTTTTTTGTACTGTTTTTCAAAACAACATATCCTCTGCCAAAGGGGTCTGTTTTTCGCTCGGCAAAGGCACCGCATTCATAAATATTCGAGTACAGCTAACTAGAGTCTTAAATGTTTCGGTAAACTATAAGCTATTGACCATCTAGCATTTTGAAGTTTCTCATGCCCCCGAAAATTAAAACGCCTCCCAGAGAAATCACTTTTAGCCGCAGTTGTGGCCAAAGACCTGCACCCACCGGAAACTGGTCATCCCTTTGAACGGATCTGATTAGCAGCCGGTAAGGGATAGGGACCATCATACAAACCAGAATAATATATAAATTACATAAAACTTTACTTTAATACAAAAAATATTTAAAAAATGTATATTGACACCAATATCAACGGGATACATGACATCATGGAAGTTGCGATTTTTGTTCAGCATCGGTGAACGTCATGTTTCACTTATGTCTGTCCCAAACAACCTACCGACAGATGCAGAGGAAAGAACTTTCATGGATAATTGCCCCACATTTGCGAATCATATGAAAGACAACTTGGAAATCATATGGAAAACTTGCACCAGGCAGCTTGATTATCGACGGGAGTATCTTTAAAAATGTTGTAACATTTGCTTTCGATTATCCTCGTTTCTGTAAGCAGTGACTGAAACGGACACCACCAGCCGATTGGAATCTTAGATGTTCTGTACATTAGTTGTACACATTACCACAGGACCACGAACTAGATGTTTTTTAATTTTGTGACATATGTATCTAATGGATATACTACATACAAAGCTTTGCTATTGCATATAATAAAATAGAGTATGTTGGAACAGACTAATGAAAAAGTTGAACTTTCGATTGAGTTGAACTTTGATTTTACTTGAACTCTGGATTTGTTGAATTTGAAAGTTGAACTTTGGATTTTAAAAACATATTTTGAAACTTAACTTACAAAGACGAAAGGAGAGCTGTGTATCGGTAAGGAGAATGAATATCATAAATCTGTGGGTCGGAAACTCCTATCAATGAGACCTGAGGAGAAAGTTCAAAATCTAAATACTACGATTAGAATGACTATTCCGCATCCTAGTGGCGAAATATCTCGCAATGTAATAAATCAATATTGATGCATTTGGGTTAATGTTGCTGGGTTAATATTAACTGTTTGAATGCCGAAAGGCTTCAGGTAAAAATGCCTTGCATTAAATGAATCATCATCGGTGACAGAAATAATTTTATTTAGTTTTCCTTCATAAAAACTGTACAGTCCATAACTCATTAACAAAGTCAGTTAGAACAATTATAGTCAAAATAATTAAATGTACACCCATTAGTTACTATTCCGGATCGGGTTAACATTCCTCTAAATATTTCATTATGACATTAAAAATGACTTCATTCTGAAAATTGCCTTTTGGCTACTCAAATTCAAGAGTAACAAAGTATTCCTGCAATTATAACGGTGCTGCAAGTTAAGCCATTCTTTTGTTTAATGAGGTTCCTATCTTTCAGAAAACGCCTGTGGCATCATCTTTTATTCAGTACGGGTGCGTCATTAACAATTGCATCTTTCTCAATTGTATTGGTGGCTGAAGTTTATAATAATAATAATTCCATTCTGTTATTATGCGGGTAAATAGTCGAGTACCCGTAACAAGTATTCTTGCAGAAAGAATGTTTTCGTGCATTTACATTGAAGGGGCTTAATGATGTCGTTTTGCTTCATTAGTTTGGAGACTATTTTAATGGCCACATTAATTGCGGTACGTGCGGTATTAATAATAAATTTAAAATTAAGTGCTTTTATTGCCACAAACTGAATTAGACAGTCGTTCAAATGATTCTTCTTCATCATTGACATCCATGTTACTCATAAAGCTAGCACATATCTGGGAAGTCGTCTTTTTTTTTTTTTTTTAAAGAAACAGAATACTGAAGAATTTCAAAAAGGAAAATATCAGAAATAAAACGAAAACTAATAATAAATAAATATATTCATTTTTTTTTGTTAAAAAAAAAAAAAAAACCATTTTTATTTTTTTTAAAAAATTATTCTGACTTATACTGTGGTGTTATATAATCCGTCTGCAACTTGCGATTTAATCATCCATATAAAGGTGATATATTTGGAAAAAGAACCTATGGATTCTACTCTCTTTTAAAATCATAGTAATTTTAGCAACCGATTTGTTGACTGACGGCCATATTATACTGAATATACTGCTTTTCGTTCAAGCACCATCAGGCGCGGTCAGTTCTTGGGAAGGTGACCACATTCAATTCTTCGTAATGGGTATTCAAAGTTTTATTCGACTCGTTGTAACAGGCGCAGGTGGCGTACAGGATTATTGAATCGATGCTTTCAGAAACGACGAAACTTGATAGCGATTGTGACAATATGCGTAAACCCATCTCGCACTGATAATAAGGCTACTTTTTGAATGACGCAACAGCCCCATGGTGGACCAAGGTCGTCTGCCAACTGGCAGATTTCGAGACAGGAGATGCTGTCTATTGTTATGGGGTAGGTTGTAAGGTTGTCATTATTCCCCACGCTTTACAGTCATATTAGACCAGAACCAGTTTAAAGTGAATTTGCAGAACCACCACAAGCCTCCATCACTTCCGGGACTCAACCCGAAACCTGTGATCCTGAGCGCTAGTCAAATCAGGCTACTTGGTATAAATTTTTCCGGGTTTTCTTCCACACGACAGGGAAATGTGGGTTAATTACACCTTAAAAATCTTCCCCTTTGGTGGGATGTTCGTGGTCTACATGATGCTCACTGTTGTTTCTTCCTCACCTTTCTAACTGTTAGAAGTGACATAGCCTTGGAAACTGGGGGTGTGGTGTGGGAGAAAGTAAAGCAGTTGATATGTCGTCGAAATGTTTTGAGTGGTTTTTTTTTTTTTATTTCTAATGTACGACACATCTTTTTTTGTTTTTGAATGCCTAGCATAGTGATTCAAAATAATTTGCTACAAAATCAGCAAATGTGTAATTGGTTCAGCATTATCCATGGTGTACTATGCAGAGGGAGCTGTTCTTGTGTATACTGTCGCTATGTCTATACGGCATCTCCGAAGAAGAGAGTCTGAAGATTTCTAACCCTCTGAACCTACCACAGCTATCAGTGCTGACTCTAAATGTAAGTTGATTTTTGTGGAAGGATAACAATACTGTTCTGCAAAGGATTATAATCTTATTATGCTAATAAAAATTTACTCCATATTTTGTAAATAATAGAATTACAGATATGTAAAACTTGACTAATCAAAAAGACAGACATTGATTTCAGAGTTACTGAAGAATTTTCAAATATAAATGCCAATGTACTAGATTTATTGTCATTAGAATTATAAATAACACATTTTTTAGTGTTATGGCCTGGAAAGAAAATACAGAGATACATTGTACAAATAAAAAGCCTTTAAAATGGTCTAAAAATCTCGGTTAAATGGATTTTTTGAAGATACACTTACTAAACTTGATAAACTTAATTTCTTATGAAAAATACTGGAAATAAAATCCCGAATAAAATTATTTGTTTTCAATTTAAGAAATTAAAATTATTAAAGTGTAGTAAAAATTGCATGTTAAAGAAATTAAAGAATTCAAAAAGATGCTTTGAATAAAAAAATGAAATAATCAAATATAAATTATGATGAAATACGTAACTCAAACTTTTAAAAAGAAAATGTTTATGATTTGCAAGACAGACTGCCCTAAACTAATCAGTCAATTAATAAAATAGATTACCAGAATCTTCCCTTTTCTCTATACTGTATGTTGATATATCATAATGGAAGCCTGATATATTTTATTTTTACATGTGGAATAGAGATGGCAAAGTAAAAAAAAAATGAAAAGAAAAGGCTATATATACTGGTGGTTATCAAAATAAGAGAAACGTCCTAGAGTTTTACGGAATACTTTACTAATATGGCGTAGGATCACCTTTGGCATGTAATGCAGCTTCGATTCGCCTTGGAATCGAATCATACAAACTGAAATAGTGTTCAGAGGATTATTGAACCATTCTTCATGGAGATATTGTGAAAGTTACTGGAGAGATGCCGTTGGAGGATATCGATTCTGAATTGATTGCTCTAAAATAGAAACCTCTATAAACGCTTCTATAAATAAACATATATATATATAATAACTATATAAACCTCTAAAAGCGGGGATGTTTCGGTCATAGTTGCTCCAGCTAGTTGGGGTCCTACAATTTGGTCTCTTCGAAAGTCTACGAGATCTGGCATTTTAAGCTTTTGACAAAACACCAAGACATATAGTTTCCCTAAAGCTACCTCACACTATTATGATGTAGCTACCTCACACTATTTTCTAATATAAAATGTATATATACATTTTATATTAGAAAAAATGTAGCTAAGATTACATTTAAATACGTACGAAGCACATTCTGAAATATCACTTGTATTCACAGGTGTCTCCATTATTTTGATAATCTATTATATATATATATATATGTAGTCAAGTTTCCTTTATTATTAAAAGAAATTTTACGGCAAATTTTAAAGTAATTCCTCCTTATTTCTCATTAGTGTAAACGTGCCTGCATTAAATCTTGCTTTAGGAAGAGGCTGATTATTTTATGCTTTTCTTTATTTTTGCATCGAGTTTCTGTCAAAATCACATTCTGCAGCAAATATGAGCCATAGAGAAAAGACGAAATGAAAACATTGATTTTATTTTGATGTCAATCGACAAACAGTGTTTTAATAAGTGCAACGGAAAGTATTTCTGGGCTTTAAATACTTTTATATTAAATAACTTAAAATTAATAGTTTACGAAAATGAAGTGATGTGGTAACACGCTATTGATTATTTGGGGTTCAATATTGGTGGGAAGAAAGGGTCTGTATTTCAAATTTAAGTATTCTCTTTATCTCTTTCTCTCTCACACACACATAGATAATTTCACTCTCGCTTTACTGTAATTCAATGATTTTGATATAAATTAAGTACAATAAGTTTAATTCTAATTACCTCTTTGTTTTGTATTATGTAAGCGGATCGACTACTAAAAAAATGATTAAATAATTAAAATATCGAGAACAGAATTTTGTGAAAATATTTTTTATTACTATTGTTAGGAAGATCTATAAAAAATGTGATTAAAATTTTTAAATTATAATAACTATTTTTATTTTTTTGTCATAAAAGTTTTGAAAGGGGGCCTAAACGGCCGAGGGGCGCTCGTATCGCGGTTTCGGGTTCGAGCCCGGCGGTACCATGGATGTTTGTAGTGTTTCGGAATCCACTTTATACCGTAGGTCCCGGTAACTATATAATTACATCATTATAATTATCCTCTCACGTCTAATCATTATCGTATATATAACAATATCATCATAATCACCATCTTACGTACTATATAATTATATCATTATAATCATCTAATCATTATAATCGTCTAATCAGTATCGTATGTATAATGATATCATCGTAGTCATCATTTTATGTTGAAATAATATTATCGTAATCATTATC
The DNA here is from genome assembly GCA_021605095.1 of Caerostris extrusa. Classification (NCBI taxonomy): domain Eukaryota; kingdom Metazoa; phylum Arthropoda; class Arachnida; order Araneae; family Araneidae; genus Caerostris; species Caerostris extrusa. Next base: position 16,037 of record BPLR01005826.1, on the reverse strand, counting down.
TTATGTTTAAATATCATTATCTAGTGTATAATAATATTTATAAACTGGACAACGTTTCTTAAATTGAAAATTTATGAGTGTGCAAACTTTCAAGCACTTCTGAGTGTTATAGTTTTCAAGCGACAAAGCAGGCACTTTGATTGGAGTCATTCACTACCGGACCAACTTTTATGTAGCAAATGTAACGTCATTTAGGATTCATCACGGAATCCTTCTACTCCACGCACTCATATTATGTCGTCCTAATTTGAAATGGATATTATCAACCGAGTCATCCGCTGGGTTTCGCAATCGTCTTTGTATTCTTGAGTCTAGAGCATTCGTGCTTACATATTTATCTTTACCCACTCTAACACTCCCGGAATTTCAAATTTGAAACCAGAAAAACTTCAAAATGAGTTCAAAATTTCATAATACAAATCTTCTCCGTTATAATAAGATTATAAAAACACTAATTTAAAGACATTACTATAAGTATTTTGGATAGAAGTTCAGTTCATATTATCATCAATATACCAAGCTATCTTCGGTGATAAATATGTATGAGTTTATGTCCTATTTCCATAGGTGACACGCATCTGCGTGTCGTATTAGAAGAAAATCTATAAAAAAATGTCACCAAATGTTCTAATAGTCGATGTAAAATTCCCGCATATAGGTGATAATGTAACAGACTCCATCGATTGTGTAGTTCATTGTCACAATGCATTCTGGGAAGACTTCCGTGATTAAGTGTCTCGAACTTTCATGCTGCACAAAAGAAAACCTACACGCCATTGAGGAATATAAATATTAACACGAGACATCGTGTCAAAATAAACATTAGTTCTATTCATGTACGAAAGCAATAACTCCAATTATATAGATTATATAACATAAAAATAAAGATTATGTAACATAAGGTATTAGTTTCTTTTTCTAATGACAATTTAACGAAATTTAACTATAAGATTGCTATAGTTTTGACTAAGATTTTATGTTTTCCTTCTTATAACAATTTTTTTAAATTATTTACTATAAATAGCTTTTTTAAAAATTTAAAACATCGTATTCTGTTTTTCTTAATGTTTAAAAACTCAAAGAGTCTGGCCCATCTCAGAATAAATTAAAAAGTTGTTCAGTAGGCTCCACAAGAACTGAATGACAAACAGAAGTGTTTGGAAGCTTTCTTGAGTTTGGGTTTGGTTTGCCGCTCTACGACCATTTTGTGTATACTTTAGGCTAAATAGACCGGGACCTACTGTTTAACGTGGATTCCGAACCACTAACAAACGTTCATGTCACCGCCAGGATTCAAACCTGAAGCACCAACGGCCAGAGCACTAGCCATTTGGCCATCAGGCCGTGGAAGCTTTCTTGATGTTGCTTTCTAGTCACAAAACTGATCCATTTTTGAATCGAATCATCTCTTTTGATGAGAAATGGATCCAATATGAACAATTGAAAATGTTCAACACCGTGGTTGGACAAGGATGAATCACCGAAACACACTCGAAGCTTAAAGAAGTCGATGGTAAGTGGTGGGTGAAACGTACAAGTGCGATCCATTATGATTTCATGAAAACTGGCTCATCGTTCACAACAGAAATATAGTGCAATTGCCAATTGCACGAAATGATGCAAAAACTCAAAGAAAAACAACCTAAACTGGTCAGCAGATCGACTCCTATCTTATTCCAGCGGTCTGATGGCCAATTGGCCAGTGCTCTGCCCTTTGGTACCACATCAGGTTAGAATACTGGCTGTGATATGGATGTTTGTGGGTGGTTCGGTATCCCCGTTAAACTGTAGGTTCCGGTCTAATGAGCCCAAAGTGTGACCAAATGGCCGTAGAACGACCGAGCGTATCTAATTCCGTGATAACGCTAGAACAGGCATTGCACAAATGACTGTGTTAAAACTACAGAAGTTGGAGTTGGAACTTCTCCATCCTCTTCCATACTCACCAGACCTATAATCTACTGATTTCCCACTTCATCATCAACAATTTAATAGGAAAATAATTAATTTTGATATTGTTGTAAAACTGGTCTTCCAGAAATTCATTGACTCTCGTACGGCAGGTTTTATACCACCAGCCATAATAATCTGTAGCTCAAACGACAAAAGTGTATAGCAATATGAGTGCGTGCTTTGATGAATAAAATAATTTCTTATATTTGAAACTTATCAACAAACTTTGCATTTTTTTTTTACATATTTCATCCTTGACAACCCGATATAGAAAACATATGTTTTTAATACCTTGGTTATGCATATAAAAATCAGTAGCTCTGTTTATTAATTGTAACAACAAGGTTATTTGATTAAAACATGATACGCATAGCTTGATTCTAAGGAAATTAATGTTTACACAGTGGCAACGTTTAATGCTTTTTTGCCTATAGAATTGTTTTTGACCGTTGCCATAGCAACAAAAAATCACCCCCTTTTTTGTCGATTAATGATCGCTCCCCGCTTGAAAAATCTTGGGCGGTTACCTTGGTAAAACGAAACGATAAATAGTGATAAATTCTCGGCTGAATGATAAATAACCTGGACACAGATAAGGAATATACGAGGGCGGAAAGGGGGGGGTCGGAAAGAACATCCGATCGAAGGAAACACCCTCCATCACGTGACATCTTCAAACCTCGTATACGCAACTGTAACCGGGCCGAATCATTCATTCATAAGCTTAGGTCATTCACGTGTGATAGTGTCTTTCTTGAAGAATGGCAGCTGCGATCTCCTTCTCTAAACAACTGCAGTTAAGGGCAGTCGACTGGAGTCCTGTGTTTTGCGAAGAAAAATGTCATTCATGTAAATTTTTGTGTTGAGGTAAGAATCTCTATTTTTTCCCCTTCTGTTTTTTTTTTTTTTTTTTTTTTTGATGTACATTTATTTCTCGAGTCTAGGTCTACATCGGAAAAGCTGTCAATTTTTACGGTTTAGACGTGCGATATTTGGATATAAAAACACATTTAAGGTCGAGTAGACAATCTTACAAATTTTTTTCGGCTTCATGTGAAATATAGAAACTGGTTATAACATATAAGCTCAGGTTCGATGTACAACTGCCAGTTCAATGACGGACATAACAGTAATGTTGAATATGAAAGAATATCAAACTGTGTGCCAGAGGTAAGAATACATCGTCCTGCCTCTTTTCAATTAATTATTGTTGTTTTTCTTCCATTTCTAAGCGTGGATAATACTCCCTAGATTTAAGCACTCTTTTATATTCCTGTACTTGTAAGCAACCGGGGACCTATTCGGGAAGAACAACGTCTTCTGTTGATGCTTTGCTCTGTATGGCCACCTAGATCTCCCGATCTCACACCATAGGATTTTTGGTGTGTAGATACCTAAATTTAAAAGTTCACCTAATACGATGGATATACTATGTTAAGATGTGTAAACTATGGCGGAAACATCTAAATTCTTAACGTATCGTTGACACCATTAAAAGATGCATTCGAACCAATTCTTTCTTACGTCCTAACTACCTAATCAACTATTAAGCGAATGATTTGAATATTTTAAATGAAGTTCAGTAGATTATACGAGTACGCTGCGAAAGAAAGGATAATCATCTTAATAATAAGGACACGAGTTCATGGCTTGTTAATATTTTCATGACAGACGCACCATTTCTATTTGAAATCATTTTCTCCTGAACGATATGGGGAGAAGTAATACTTTCTGAAGGTTCTCTTAGACATCTCGTGTGTGTGTATTGGATAAAATCAGTGAAACATACTACGGATTAGGGATGACTCCTCACTTATACTGTCGATTTGAGGCTGTAATAATCACTACCGAGTTTACTTATTTTTCAAAATGCATATTATAGCAGCGTCAGAATTTTATAACTGAAAGGACATTATATCATTAAAATATTCCAGTTTCATATGCGATGTTTTTCTTATTTTTTTTTAGTACACTGTATTGTACCTCCTCCTTATTAACATTTTCACCTCTCTCTTTATTTTTATTAAAAAAAAAAATTGTATTTTGCCTTTTAAAATGAATTTTTATTTCGAAGTGTTTACGAACAGATATCTTCATGCAGAAATGTGTTTACGAAAATTTGTACTTTTACGATAGTTATTGCCTTAAAATTATAAGTTCGAAAAGCTCGACTCTTAACTCAGTGGCAACATGCGTCGCTGATGAGAATTAAGGCTGAGGTTCAGTCCGCTGGTTACGTTTTTGTAGACAGTGTTTCAAAAAAAAAAATAAATAAAAAAAGCTGAGGAAAACTCGATGACGTTTGGGATGTTCAGCATCTTACCTCGTGAGTCAGACTACCGTGTGAATTTTTTTTGGGGGGTTTTTCTCCCATATGATACACAAATGAGGTTAGTTCCCCTAAAGTCTTTCTTGAAGGCACTGCTCTTCTTCAGCGATACGGAGCTCAGTGAGGCTTCTACCTACAGGGTCTCCAGCACAACAGAAGTTGTCACCCTCCCTCCTTCCATCAGGCTGTTCGTGGTCATGGGCTTGGTCTAAAATGTAGCTATCTACCCGATCAAGTGGCGATTCGTGGTTTTTGAAACAGTGTCTACAACAAAGCCGCCAACGGATGAAACCTCAGCCCTAATGCTCACCAGCGGCGCACGTTGCCACTGTTCTGAATGTTCTTGTGAAATTAAGATCATGTTCAAATTACGATTTTCGTAAATACAGAATTTTATTTATTGCTTTATTTTAAAGATCAGACCTTTATCTTTTTTAAAGCAGTTTTTGCGTTTGTTTCTAGAGTCAGTAGAAGTTGAAATATTGATTCTTTAATGCGAGTTATTAGGGTACCCGATTCACCGGCGTATGATCACAGTCCTAATCGTTATAATTATTTGAATTCTCACGTAAGAATTCTCAAATTTTGAGTCCACAGAAATTTTAGCTACATATTTTGAATTCTGTTTTGTATACAAAAAATATGTATTTGGCGAAGCTCCTTGGCTACAAGATAGCCGCAAACCTCCATCAGAGAAAAACATCAGATGAGCAGATAAATGCAGTGCATGAGAAAGCAGCAAAGTAGAAAGAGAAAATTGTTCTTTGTGGCAGCGATTTCTTTCTTGAGCATGGGTGAAGAAGATGATGATATAGCATGGTGGCAGCCGCAGGCTACTATCCTGGAAAAACTTCAGACGAGGAAAAATATGCAGTGCATGAAACAGCAAAGTAGAAAAAAGGTAGCTGTTCTTTATGTGGGCGATTCCTTTTTTGTGCTTCGATGGTGCTGATGGTTTGGCATGGTGGCAGCCGAGAGCTTCTAACTTGGAGAAATTGTAGAAAAGGAGCAAATACAATGCATGAACAGCAGCAAGGTAGACAAAAGGAAACTTTAGCCCAAATGTAACAAATTTTTAGTCCTGTTTTATATACATCGAATAAAAAGTTTTAAATATAGTAATTTAGAGAATGAATTATTAGTATTTTTGTTAAAAACATTACGTTTTCTTGTGTTTTTCACTTAGCTGTACCTTAGAATAATATCATTTTTTTAGTTCAACGCATGCATAAGAGATACATGCTTACGTTTATTGCAGTTGCTGTGATTTGTTTTACATATACTTATAGTTAGAAGTGTTCTAAAAAAGCAAACAAAATATTCTTAAAATTAAAAATATGTTAATTAAACAAAAAATTATTTACAAATATTTAAGGAATATTTATTATAAAAATATACAAAAATTTTAAAATATTTAAAATAAAAATAAAAATATTTAAGAATATTATAAAAACGTTTATTTAAAAATATTTATTTATTTATTAAAAATAATAAATAAATTTTAAATTATCATTGCCAAATTTTAACAAAACATTTTCATGTATATATTTTATTTTCCGTGTTAGTCTATGTTTCATAATCTAATTTAACAACATTATAAAAAAAAAATTTTTTTTTTAATCATTATTTAATATTTTCGACTCTAAAAGGTTACAGTTACCTTTAGAATTTTAATATTTCTGGAAGTTGCCATTCTTAAATTACGAATAGGGAATTGCATCTGTGAAGTCTCGCCACCATCTCCTTGATGCCACTCATTCAACCAGAATGTACGCACATTAAAGAGACCCGCTTCTGCGTTGCCATCCGAGCCGCTATCGCGTGAAATGTCGATGCATTTTGTAGGATTCCGTGCGAGTAATCTACAGAAATTATCAACAGGTGTTGTTTTCGCCATTTGAATGGGGGCCCCGAGTGCAGCTCGGGAAACCCGAGAGCGGCTCGTTAAGCACGTCGCGCAGTGCTTAAGCGGCCGTTTGCTGAGTAATGAGTTTTGCGACGCCACCTGAAGGACTTCGGTCGAATCTTTGTCTCTTCGGTTGGCAACGTTGTTCGCGATTTATTGCAACTTAGAATGAATTCAAAAGAGACTCATTAACCAGAACTGCTCTTGTAAAACAAAAGGTTTGCCGGTTCCCAAAAGTTTTGCCTTGAATAGAAATTGTATCATTATATTGTTTTTTTTTTTATCAAGCTGCAGTGGAAGTTGAAATAAAAGAAGCTTAGGCAGAAACATATTTATTTAATCATCTACTGCATAAATATTGTTCTTTCTAGAGAAGTCTTTCCATTGGTGTTTTATTTGTATAAAAGTCCTTTCTTTTCGCTTTTAGAAAATAATATTGCATGACTTCAACTTCTTCTCTTACACTCAGCCCATTTCTAGCGAATGATTATGTAAGCTTTTAAAAAGTTCGCCATCTATTGGAGCAAAATCGGGAAAAAAAATGGTGGGTAAAAGCATTATTTCTTAGTAGGATACTCTTAGTGGGTGTAGGGCTGACAACCCTACCCTGTAAAAGGAAACATCTCCTGTCTCAAAATCTGCCAGTAGGCTAAATGTCTTGACTCCACTCAGAGGCTGTAGTGCCAGGAATTAGTTCTTTAGTTTTAGAATATACTCTTACCCACTGTCGCGTTATGATGTGTGTCATCGCTATACTGCAGAATGTCTCCTTTTCTGTTTAGCGATGAAAGTTGTTTTTTCCTGTAAAAGATTTTTATTGCAAAAAGTCACGATGAATATTTAATTTTTTATTCCTCAAAAGAAACTTTGGGTGCACGCAGTTTCAAGGTTGTTATACAAGCTGCAAATGACAGTTAAGCCCTGTCTTTCTCGAGAGTAACACAGGATCTATTAAACTTAACATTTACTTAAACTAACTTGACATTTAAATATATTATTTATACATACTTTCGAATGCCATCTACTTTGACCCAAGCCATTCAGTACTAGAAAGGCAGATATATAGCAGATTCAGAGCTATACAGGGTTAGTAGACGGATCTGTCACATTGTTATTAAAAACATATTAAGCATTCCCCATTGTTATTAAAAAAAAAACTTACTTTTAGACCTGTTATTACACTCATGTCCATAAATTAAGGATAATGAAGTTCAGGAAAGAAAAAGACAGAAGCAAAACAAATTTGACTTATTTGTAAAGTCTATTTATTAAACAAAAGGTAAAGAGCAAAAACGATGCTACATGTTTGACATAATTAATAAAAATTGCGATTTTTACTCCTGGAGCAAATTTCAAAAAAGAACCTATTTACAAAAAACAGTATAACATGGTTAGTATGATGGTTAATATGGAGTATGTCTCCCGGACGATGCAATACAGGCCTTACAACGCCTAGGCATGCTGAGTATCAAATTATCAATCTGATCTTGGGAATATTACACCACTCATCAAGCAATGCCCTCCGAAGTTCCGGTTGACAGGTGGGAGGGGGCTGACGGGCTGCACTTCAATCAGCCAAGCATATCCCACACATGCTCTATTGGATTCAAGTCCGGTGAGTATGCTTGGCCAATCCATACGGGTGATATCCTCCAATTGAAGGCATTCGTCTACAATGTTTGCACTGTGAGGACGGGCGTTGTCATCCATAAACAGAAATTCAGCACCCATGGCGCCCCGAAACAAACGTACATGTTGTTCCAGAATGACATCCCGATAGATGTGGCCTGTCATCGTTACACTCTGAACATGCAGGTCAGTTCTGGAACCAAGAATAATTCCTCCCCAAACGAGCCATCCTGCACCACCGTAACGGTGTCGTTCAATTGTGTTCTCTTTGTGGTAACGAGTACCTGGCGCTCTCCATATGAAAGTCCGGCGAGAATCAGACTGCAAACTAAACCTGGACTCGTCGGAAAACATCACACAAGACCACTGTTGCGGTGTCCACAATGCATGCTCTCTACTCCAGGTTAATCGCAGGCGACAGAGAGTTGCGGTAAGTGGAACACATCTGACAGGCCTAGGAGCATATAGACCAATGTGCCCTAAGTGTCTGTACGCGGTCTGCCTTGAAACTGTCGTACCGGTAGCTGAAGAGAGCTGACGAGACAGGTCTGATGCTGTGCTCCGTCTGTTTCTTTGGCAGTAACTGCTAATACCGGTCCTCATTCGGCGTTGTAACTCGGGGGTGACTTGTGCTGTAACATCTACTCACATTACCATCATCTTGGAATCGTTGCCAAAGCCTGGAGATGACACTCTGGGCGATTCCAAGTTCCTCGGATACTTCCAGCTGGGTACGTCCACATTCCAGTCGTCCGATAATTCTACCACGTAAAAATCATCCAAATGCTTCCTTTGTGCCATAACTATGCGGTTATTGCACTGAAAGGCTTTTAAAGCGCTTGTTTACTTCTTGCCACCATTCCTTATATATATCCCCTCTCTTACACTCTCGTCATTGTGACGTACTATCCGCGCCATCTGGTGGTTTCCTGTAATTTCAATTTCTGTGTGATTTTGAATTATCCTTAATTTAAAACTATGAGTGTTGTTTTAGGTAGCGGGTTTTTTCGTTTCCGTGGTCACTTCTTTTGGGTCATTGACCAGTTTTAGGTTTCCTCGACCACTTTCAACGTTTCTTATTAGTTTATTTTTTAAATTCTTTCACGAGATATTCTTAATGGTTTATTTAAATTTCTTTCACGAGCTCTTTTATACATATTATTTTAAATTTCTTTCAGGACCTTTTTTTATACACAATATTTATTTAAATTTCTTTCACGTGCTAATAATCATATAATTTAATTATGTAAAATTGTTTTAAAAGATCATCTTATGAAAGCAAAGATTCGAAATTTATTTCAAGATGAAAAGGAAACTTTCCAAAAAAAAAGAAAATCATATGAAATTCTTTTTTAAGATTGTTGTGGTGCGTTTTGTTCTTACATTAAATTCAAAATTTTATAGGTAACCTGTATATCGGCCCAGGAGATTATTTTTTAATTGTTTCTTAAATTGTTTTTGTTCTGTTCTATTGAATTCAATTCTCCTTCGTTTTATTCTATTCTGTTCAATTCAGTTCTTTCTATTCTGTTGAGTTCTTGCTGGTATCTTTTGTGTTCTTATCACAGAACATCACACATTATTTTATTCTTTAAAGCATTAGTATTAAAAATTTCATCGACGCACATGATGAAACCAACATAAAGGCTGCAAAATAAAAATATTATATAAATAAAAGAAAAGCTTTTAAAATATTATGTATAAACTAATTGGGTTTGTCAATAATGGATTAATAAAACGGAACAAATAAATATATTTAGAGTTTAAAACACATTTATCTCGTCTGAAGAATAAAACGTTATTTTTTTTTTCTGTTGAGAATCTGATGTCACCCAGGGCCAGCAATATTGTTACAGATAGGATTTATAATGTTTTCGTTTAAAATAACGACAACTAATATTTAAGCTGGTAAGCTGGATTGTTTTATTATAAGTCTCTATGGGAGTCTTCTTAATCGTAATTTTTCTTTTTTAAATTTTGTATTTCTGTTTCTTTTCTTTAACTTTGTATTTCTCATCTATGCGGGAAATGGGCGCTCATTCACAAAGAAGAAGAAAAAAAGACATTCAATGTCCTCTAAAAAGAAAGGATGAGGACCTAGAGAGGGGCTCTTTATTAAATGTGGCGGCGCAATAACAGGTGGGCTGAAAAGTTCGTAAGGCTGATGCATAGATGGCGCTACTAGTATTAAATCCATATGATGTTTAGTCAGCCCTAACCTTCAAAATTCACGTGTATAAATTTGGCAGCTGTTGCACTATTAGTACGTGAGTTGTAGCATTTTTAGTGTTCATCACGTGCAGCCCACTCGGCTGACTGTCGATTGGACTCCGGCGTGAAATGATGGAGCCCTGTTTCATCCATTGGTCACATATCGACGAAAATTAGATTTATTACGATTGAACAGCTCCAAACACTGCTTAGAATCATCCATTCGTTGTTGCTTTCGGTCGATTGTGAGCTCGCGCGGCACCCACTTTGAACAGAGCTTTCGCATATTCAAATATTCATTCACGATATGTCCAACACGTTCCTTTGATATCTTTAGGGTCTCAGCTATTTCAATCAACTTCACTTTACGGTTATCAGAAATTATTGTGTGGACTTTTTTTTTTGTGTTTTTGTCGGTAACAGCCTCTTTTTGGGGCGTCTACTGCGTGCATCGTCCTCGGTGCTCATTTCGCCACGTTTAAATTTAGCAAACCACTTCTCTACGGTTGATTTTCTCGGTGCAAAGTCCGAATAATGTTTAACAAGCCAAGCCTTGGCTTCAATAGTATTTTTTTTTTGCCAAAAAGCAATGCTTTAATTAACACACGAAATTCTTTTATCCATTTTTTCAAACTAACAAAAGTTGCTTCACTAAAAATGCTATAACTCACATACTAATAGTGCAACAGCTGTCAAATTTATACACATGTCTTTTGAAGGTTAGGGCTAACTAAAAATCATATGGATTTAATACTAGTAGCGCCATCTATGTGTCAGCCTATGAACTTTTCAGCCTCCTGTTATGTGTAAAAAACAGGACTTTCGTCATGCATCATGGGTAAGTGTAACATTTTCCCCAAGGAAAGAGTTATAGTATTCAGTTCCCTGAGAGATGAATGTATATTTTTTAACAAGTAGTACAAAATAACCAACCTATCACTCAAATTTGACAGAAGTGTGGGTATTTAGATTACATGTAATTAGTGTTTTGTACTAATGAGCACGACCTGTCACTCAAATCTTTTAGCAAATATTCAGTGCCATGGATGATGAGACCTCTTGAAATGAGCGATAGTCTGTACGACCTTCACAGGTCGAAATAACTGCAGATTGAATATGCACTACACCATGAGTTGTTGCATTGCAATGGGTGATAGACTATGAACTGAGAAAGTGTCTACTCTAATGAGCAGTGAGGGAAGCTGATCCCTATTAAAGGGGTTTTTTTGAAGGAGATAGAATTCTGCGACGAGTCGACAAGAAGTGTTGTTTTTTTTTTTTCTGTAAAGTGACTGAATAGGCAGGAGATTCCGTCTGTTTACAAAGTGAGCCCTTGTGTACTTTCGTGCATCACACCGTGTGATAATTAATGTCTGCCGCAGGCCGGTTGGACTATATTCGTCGTAGACCTGAAAACTTTGAAAATCTCCATTCTTGAAGTGAACTGCATTTGTGAATCAATTTATCTTTAATCTTCATTTCTTTGTAAATAGAATTATGTATATTTAGATGTATATATAATATTCGTCAATAAAAATTAAGGTCTTCCCATGATCTTGAACATGGTCCTCTTCTTGAAGCCGTTATAGGTCTAGTATAAACCGAGACGTTACGTAAAGTGGAACCTACTACATATTTGCATTAGTTTCGAATAACTGAAAGTTTCTGGTAAATTGCATCCAAACTGTGCCCATTAATCTCAGGATGGTTATCTGAAAAATATGTGCATCTTCTTTTTTTCCTAATTTTCAAAGGTAAAAATTTCCAACTCACGGATTTATTGTATTTTTAATGTAGACACAAAAGTCCGTCAACTCGTCTTATTTATAAAACAAGAAAATATGAAAACGAATAAAATACAACAACTTTATTCCAGTCCTTTTACTTTTTTTTTTTTTTTTTTTAAAAAGAATGTTTTTATTATTGCATGTTTTTTTTTTTGTCATCAAACGAGGGAAAGAGTCAAATCGGAAAAATATTTATTGAGTTGAAAATTTATAGTTCGTTGGAAAAGTGGAAAGAAACACCGGTTTTCTAATAAAAAGTTGTTTGCAAAGAAATATTTTTACCATTAATCAATTCTCTGATCGAAATAAACTTCTAGGGAGCAGTCCAAAACTTTTAGACTTGCATTCGGAACTTATGGTAAACATTTCATACTTTGATGGATGATTTGAATTTATGGGCGAGATTACTACGAAAAGTTGAAAATGATGAAATGGTGTGAAAATAATAATAATAATAAAAAAAAATCCATACTTTAAAGTTCAAGCATACTTTCGTATAAAAACTAAGCAACGATTTTTTTTGTCTTGACTTTGCAGATTTGCAAAAATATCTGTTAAACAGACAATTCAGAATACAGAGACAGTATTTTGTATTTAAAGGATAAAGAAAACTACTAAGGCAAAAATGAATCGAACGCATACAGTATGGAAATAAACAAAATGAAGAAAATATCTTTATAGAAAGAGTCGCGTCAGTACAAATAGAAAGACCAATAAACCGATAACTCTTAGTCGGGAATTTGACATCCCTCAATTGCAATGGTTGCTCGGCGCCATCTCTCTATATTCAAGATGGAATTGGAGAATACATAATATATTTTTCCATTATATATGTTTGAAGACATACATATATATGTATTCTCCAATTCCATCTTGAATATAGAGATGGCGCCGAAACCATTGCAATTATGTAAGTGGAGAATATGCGGGGCCTGAATGGTCGAGTGGTTAGCGCTCGGTGCCACAGGTTTCGGGTTCGAGTCTTCGGCGGTGCCATGGATGTTTGTAGTGGTTCAGAATCCATTTTAAGCCGTAGGTCCCGGTCTTCTATGACTGTAAGAGCGTCACGGAGCAGAAGTCAGACTTCTACCTACGGGTGCTCCATCATAACAGATGCTGCACCCCTCTTCCCTCCTTCCATGAGGGACACGACAACAACAACAACAAGTGGAGAATATATATACACACAGTCCAGTCACATTAATGTGACCCACCCCCTACTTTCGACGTCAACGTGAAATAACCCATCACACAAAAAGGCAGGTGGCAGCACATTTCAGTGGAGTGTGTATAAAGAATTCTACTTAATACCACACTCCACTTAAAGGCAGAATATACAAGAGTGTCTATTCTGCCTTTTGACAGGGGTCACATTAATGTGACTGGACTGTATATATATATATACTGTAACGTCTCTACCCAGACTAGACCTATAAAGGCTTCAAGAAGAGGCCCTTTTCAAGATCATGGTCACACTTTTTAATTTTTATTTTCAAACATTATATGTATCTATAAATATACAAATACAGAACTGTGGGTTATTATACAAAAAGAAAACAAAATTAAAAATATAAATTTGGTCACAAGCTCACGATTAAATCACAAGTACAGTTCACTCCAGGGAGATTTTCAGAGTTCTAGAGTCTATTTGGAATCTCAAGACACGTGGACACTTAATTATCACAAAATAACAGCTACTCGTGTTTTAACAACCTATAATTTCTCGTGTTTTATCAATCAACACTTGATCTTTTTTTTTCTAATTACTCGTATATTACACGGCGTGATACACGAAGCCACAAGGGACTCACACGGTGGAGTCCATATTCCAACCGTAATTGTTTCGACCTGTGAAGGTGGCACAGACGATCGCTAAATTCATGAGGTCTCATTATACATGATACTGCTGCTGTCAGATTTGGAGTGACAGGTAGTTCTCATGAGTACGCAACACTAATTGCATGTAATATAACTACCCACCATACTGCTTGTCTGCTGTCCAATTTGAGTGATGGATTGTTATTATGTGCTTGTCAAATAATACATTTCTCTCTCCTGGGAATGAAATGTTAAAACTCTTCCGTGAGAAAATTCTACTATACATATAACTTTCCATATTCAATATCCATGACGCCATCTCTCCACCAGAATATCCACAGTTGTTGAGGGTAAGAATGCCCATTCTTCTACGAGCACCTGTTTCACATGCTCACTGATGAATTCAGAACCAGTTTCACATGTTTGCTCAAAATGTGACGGTATTAAATAAAATAGTTTAGATTGAAGTAAAATTGGCGGAGAAACCTAGGTGAACGGGAAGTGTGGATGGTGAAAAATACGAACGGTAATTTCTAATTTGTTTCAGTACTAATAAGTATAAATGTTTTTGGTAGCAAAATGTCCGTTGTGTACAACTAAATATTTTAATTATTACTTCCAATTAGATAGCTTGCAAAAATAATTTTTTTAATAATATTCTATAAGAGATCCTTTTGATAATGTTTCTAGAAGATAATTTTTTTTGCCAATACCTTTTCTTGAAATACAAACTAAGCAACACTATACGTTAGAATTATTGATAAACGTTGCTCTTGTATGATTATATATTACAGAATATGTAAATTTGCGACCGTTATCTACTGCAAAATATGTGAATTTGAGACCGTTATCAACAACAGAACCGTTTGCAACCGTTATGTACAACAGAATATGCAAATTACTTCAATTATAGTCTACAAAAAACATTTTTAAAATCCTTTCATAACCCTCTATAAGAGATTCAATACCGTTTCTTGAAATAGAAACACTTTGCGTTTCATATATTATTCTGTTGAAAGAATTTTTGATAAAGGTTGCTCTTGTAATAATAATATATGATAATATACACAGAATATGTAAATTCACGATCGCTATGTACTACAGAATAAGTAAATTTGCGAACGAGTAATTACTGCAAAATATTTGAAGTTGTGACCTTTTATATACAACAGAAACCGCAAATTGCTTCCTGCCATCATCGCAGTTTTTAATTTTTCGTAATATTTCGTAAGAAAACAAAGGATATTATTTATACTGTACATGCATTAGTACAAAACACTAATTGCATGTAGTATAAATCATTAAGGAAACTGTCTGTAGGAAACATTATTGATAAAGGTTGCTCTTGTATGGTAATATACTACAAAATATAATATATAACAAAAACACAAATTGCTTCCGACTAGAGCAATCTGCCATCACCACTGTTTTAATCTTTTCATAACATTCGGTAAGAGAACCAGAAGTCGACCAAATATGTCGAAAAAAAATATATTGTTTTTTATATGATTACATATTGCCAGAATATGTAAATAGGTGACTGTTATGTACTGCAAAATATGTGGAATTGCACATGCAACAGATGAATGTATATGCATATGTTAAATATGCAACAGAAAACGCAAATTAAGCCTGATCAGACTATCTGCCATCACCATGCTTATTTTTAATCTTTTCATAACGTTCTGTAAAAGATCCAATGCAGTTTTGAAAAGTGTATTAAACATCACTTTAAGTAGTATAGTTCCCGTAGAAGAAATTGATGTATGATTTTTAGTGGTCGTATTTAGGCTTGTACTATTTATATAATAATATGTAGTTGATTTCAGTTGACTGAAAGGAAAAATGATTATAATTTAGTATATAATTTAAAAATGACTTTAAATAATTCAAGTGAAAATTCATAAAATGATTTAATTGTAACAATAAAATATTATTTTTAAATATTCTGCAATAAATTTATTGATGAATGATTCAACTAAACAATTAAAATTTTATAAAGTCATAGCCAAAAATATTTTTAATAACAGTTATGCATTGATTAATCTTTTATTAAATAAATTCAAATTAATTTGAGACTTATTATATTAAAATATCCTCTTTATTGGCAGAAAGCTTTTTTTTAAAAAATACTATTTTATCAAGGATTGTAGTGGAATTCCAGGAATTCTTGCTAATATTGAGTGTAGATTCATGAGAACAAAGCAATGTATAGAAAAGATAAGATTTTACTAATTTTGTTATGAACAGGTAAATGCTTTTAGAGAAACGAACCTTACAAATATTCAGCGTAATGAATAAATTACGCACTGCTTATTCAACATGCAGTGGAACTTGGAAAGATCTCCTCTCCTCGGCAGCCAAGTGTCTGCAATATCATCCAATAAATTTCATTGTTTATTTA